>OX376372.1:46139409-46441909 GCA_947369275.1 Nemotelus nigrinus | reverse complement strand
TTTACATAAATAAAGTCTCATTGTATAAATAAATACAAGTAAACAACCGTGCTGTCTTCAAAGTTTAAGTAGGTATAAGAGAACAGTCTATTGTTTCTATTTGACATTAATTTCATGCAACAAAATTTCTCTTTATCTCTCGTTCAGATTTTATTTTTCTACCAAATTTTAACTAGCAGCGGAAAATTTTCAATCTTATATGACGTCCATTTTGATGATCAAACAAACACAAATGATGATCTCCAAGCTCTCAGTTACAATCAACAATCGAAAGTATTAGATATAAAAATCAAGATGATGAAATACTTTGATGATTTACGTACCCAATCAGAAAGATAAATGTTGTTTATGTCTTGATTTCCAGATTCATAGAACCAATAAATCATTTAATTTACATTATTTAGCTTGCATAGCTCGTTGATAGCGTGTAAATTAATCTGAAGTCAAATACTAGCATATGGCGCGAGATTTACAAGTTATCACAGAGCAGCTACCAGAGGCAAATTCATAGTCTAAATCAAACAGCAACAGGTTGCATGCTACTATCATAATCGCAATTCATGTTGCACATTATGCGATACAGGGTGGGGAAAAATTTCAGGTGATTATCTTCAAAAATAACTATTTGTTAGAAATCTCGAGCGACAATGATTCACCGAGAAATTGCATAGCGTCTTGAACGAACTATCAGAGCACGAAATCACATCATGTTGAATCTAGAAACGTTACGGTTTACTATTTCATTTCACAGCATCGAATCATCCTGTACATCATTAATGTTTCATACTCAGGTTTCATATATATCATTACAATTATCTCGACGTATAGAAAAACGTAGATTTTTTCTAATGTTATTTATTAAGTTTCGTGTGAGACATTTTAATCCACAATCAAATCTTGCTGATGATGTCCGGCAAATATTTGTTTGGTACTTTGAATCTTAAATAAAAGACATGACTAGAATCAGATCAGTAGTATTAGTGATTTAGTTGGAATGAAGAGTCTTATCCTGAATTATCCGATTTGAGCTTGAGTCGCTTTGCCAACTAATGATTTTGAATACGAAATAGATTATCGGCTCCGGGTTTTTGTAACATCAATGAACATCTTAAGCTCAAGAACTTATTTTCAAAAGGCTTTATATATTAGTTATCTTCAGTTTTCGCCGTGTGAATAACAAAAGACAAAATGGTGGAAATTAGTGTTGAAAAGAATGGAAAAAAAGTTGAAAAAGGTGAATGTTGTGAATAGTGAAGTCAAAAGTGGTATTCAGGTTTATTTTCCATGCATTAAAATTAAAAGCATCAGTAATGGAAAACAATATCTGTTGATACAGATACTAAAAAAATTATTATAGAAGAAGCTAGCATTGGATATTTCGCTTCAATGGTTCCTGACATCAAATGATACTTATGTTAGCGCTAATTCAAAGTACTCATAAACTGAAACTCTTTCCAGAAACTCTTTCTCAAATACTCTTTCCAGAATACTTCTACTCTTACTAATAACTGTCCCCAGAATACATCCCGGAACTTAAATATAGCATGCGGATGAATGTTTTACCATTAAAAATGTTTCTAAAGTTATAGTTTACAATTTGAATTTCCTGAATGAGTTTGACCAATTAATTTTTAGCATCAAAACGTTCTGGTTTAATTTTGGGTCTATATGGATCAATTTTCAAAGAGCACACCAATAATGGACTCATCAAATGATTCGAAATAAATGATAAATGCCCCGCAACTATTTGTCGAATATCTGCATTGTTTTTTTTCTTTGTCTGTTAGGATCTCGATTAATTGAATAAATTGTGAATTTAAAGAACTTACGTCAGTGTTTGGTCACCGTTAGGCTTAGTTCTGTAAACGCTGCATTTTCCAGGCCAGAATGACCTATTGTACTCATGCCTCCAGCCTACTAGAGTTTCTCGGATCTGCTAATAAGGTCAAGGATCTCTGAAAGGAGATGAATGTCTACATACACGTAATATCCCAGTTGAAGCATTGGTACCTGATACGTGCATGCTCTTGACATTCGCAAAGGAAATGTTTCAAAGGACCCACCTCATCCTAACACGGTGGACACACATATTCCTGTGCAATATATGTGGTACATACGTATGTCCTCCTAGAAGGTTGTATCCAGTCAGTACGCCTGTTATGCCTCTGCAAATTTGAGAAGAATCCGGCTGTCCTATGGTAAGGTTCTGAGACGAGGATCTTCGTGTATCTGGTAACATCCGTACGCAGCTATCTCTCTTCATGGGTATCAAATCCAGACTTTCGAAAATTGTATTACGTAGATGGAACCAACACACCTAACGAGAGCTCTAGACCCTGTAGTGGAAGGGTTGAAATTTCGTTTTGTTCAATACCGCAGTGTCTCAATACCCACAGCAGTTGCATATTACTGAACCTAACGTCAGAAATTATTCTACCTTGTATTCTTACGCAATTCTTTAAGTAGCCACCACGGCAGCTTGACTGTCGCAGCAGTTAACGATTTCCCCTCAACATTTTATTCCCCTCCACATCTCAGTCTCCTCTACTGCTTATTAAATGATTTGCACGTAGCTTTCAAAAAAGCGAATATTTGTCGTCGTCGTAGCACCACAGCTCCTTCGGTCTTTGGCTTCTTCCAGATAATACCTCAAACTTTATCGGTCTAATAAACGTGTCCTGTCCTCCCGTTACCAAATCCAAGTAAATCCAAATACCAGACCAGCATTTCGTGGGTTTCCCCAGTAGCCTTTGATCATCGGCTTTACCTTCAAATACCTTTTTATTTAATACTCGTTCATTGCAGTTTGTGCAGTCTAATGATGTTGATGACCTCTGGATTGTCAAATGTCTTGGACAACTCGTGTTATTACTTTACTTGCCTTAGCTTTTCTTTCGTTTCGCTCAAATTATTCGCCTAAGGACCCGTTTTTCGAAAGTTTTTTCCATGTGTGCGGATGCTTGTGTGAAGATCCATATGTCTCATCCATAGCACAATACAAATCTTATTATTGATTTATTGATTAGGAGCTTTGTTTTCTCGGGTATGCAGCTGGTCTTCAGTATAGTCAAGATGAAGTAGAAAGTTTTATTTGCGTTTGGCATTTTGCTGTCAATGTTGCAATTAACTGGACATTTTTTAAATAATAATTGTTAAGAGCTACATTTTGGCTATTGCGAGTCCTCTTTTTTGTTGGAGCCATTACATTTGTTTAAGTCAAGTTGATTTTCAGGCTTATTCTTTTTGCTTCCTTGTTGAGTTGTATGGAGGAACGTAGCACAAAGTCAGTGACATCTGTGTAGGCTACTACTTGGCTGGATTTGCATAAAAACAAACCCTTTGTGTCGATTGGCATCTTCATTGTCACGTATTGAAGAGCTGAGTATAACAGCGAAAGAGCCACCCCGACGCGTTCGTTTAGTCCAACAATTGTGTCTAACGCGTCAGTCAAATAGTTTTTGATTTTGACTTGAAATGTTGCCCATGTTATCGTCATTCTGGTCCGTTGGATTAGTTTCCCTGCGATACTGAAGTCAAGCATTATTTTATGCAGTACGTTTCGGTCAATACTGTCATATGATCGTCGAAAATTCACAGATATTTGGTAGAAATCGATGCTAAACTCCCGTTATTTGTCGAGTACTTCTTTGACTGGACTGTGAACAGTTGATCAGTAGTCAATCATCCAGACCTTAAGCCTCCTTTCTACTCCCAAATGAAATTATCAGCGTAGATTTAATTTTATTTTTCAGATTTTTTTTCAGCATTTCATAAGATGTGCAAAGTAGCGATATGCCACTTTCAATTTGGCTCCGTAGTTTGCCTTCTTTTTGTGGATACAAAACATGATGAATTTGTACCACTCCTAGAGAATTCGCTCTTGATTCAAGATGTACTGGATTACATTGTAGATGGTCTTCATAGTGCAGCTTAAATCGCACTTGAATCTTTCAGCGGAATTTCGTTTTCATTTTAAATTCTTGTGGCGTGAGAGGGAGTTATTAGGAGCATATCAGAAATATCTTTCGTCTCTGATCTTATCGGGCCTGGTAGAAGGTTAGGGAGTCCTTCAAAACCCCGAGCACATCTCTTCTCTACCTATTCACTGCGACATGTTACTTTGATTATTGGATTCTCTAAAAGAATAGTACAAAACGTCAATCAAATCCAATGTCAGATCTTTATTGACTGCTGGTGCCGCAACGTCAACACTGTTGACTCATCAGCATGAGCTTGCTCATGTAACCTTTTGTGCTGCAGTTTGATTTGCAGAGAGTTGATGAGCATACTCCAGAGGAGTAGTGCTTGCAATTGTTGAATTCGTTCTCTAACAGCAATCAGCGCCAACTTCCGACCGTAACAATCTTTGCGTCAGCATGGCATCAATGCCTAATAGAAGTACGGGCCGTCAGGCTACGTAATCGTTTTAGCTATAATTTTTAAATTTAGCCGTCCATTTTGACATTTCCATCTGGCAGTGCCGATATACACGGAGATTTTACGTGCGGATTTTCAGCTATAATATAAACAAAACGTTAGTTTTTTGTGCGTGGACGCGTTATAATAATAACATTTAGTCATAACTTGCATTTTGTGTCAATCAATTGTATCGACAGTGAATCGACACAAAACGTCACATAACCTAAAAGCAACCTATAAACATGTCGTAGCGAATTTTTCCAATTATAACGCACGCACCGCATTAATTTGTATTTTAGCTGTTCACTAGCACTGTTCCGTGGATCTAACTTTGTTTTCACTTCACTCACTTCAACACAACCTGTACAATTTACGATTTCCCGCGGACGTCCCATAAGACTTTGTGTGTTTTTCGCAACACTTTGACAGTCTAGTGTGACGTCATTATTCTGCGTTACGGCCCGTACTTCTAGGGGGCATTGATGGCATGTATCCCATTCAACTTGGACGTCATCCATGCCATGAGCTTTTGTAGCCTCTCATAGTTCCTTAAGAGCCGGTTTAGACGAGCGATGTTGTGCTTTGCCAACACAGAGTTTGCTGGCCGAGGGTGCTCGTTGCAAGCTTTGACGAGCGATTTCACGCTGTGCTAGCACACAGTTTTTTATATTTGTAGCAATCGAACTTTGTACCGAAACATTTTTGAGCCTCAAACTATTTCTAAGTAAATGACAGCAAAATCCTTGCCGTGCTCGATGGCCAACTATATCACTCGTGCTCGCTATTTCATTTCGTCCTTCACTTCTCTATCCTAAAAACTCGTGCTGTATCTTGCAAAAAACCGCTCGTCTAAACCGCCTCTAAAGGCCGCAAAGTCAAAGGGTTTTTCAATGTTCTCATACTCACCATTCGAAATTGATCCCTAAACTTTAGAAAACAGAGAATAAAGGGCCGAACCCCATGATTTTGCTCCTCATTTGAGGGATTCGACATAAGGGCCATGGTGCGTATGTGCCGCTCATCAAGTCTCTCCAGGCATTGCAGTTTAACCGATTTCAGCTTGATCTAATTGAAGGTGCAAGGCATCTACCCCAGGTTCTGGTGTGAAGACTAATTTTACCTATTGTCAAGGTGACAGAACACACCCAAGAACTAGGCACGTAGTTATAATTTTTCTTAAAGTCTCCCTCCAGATATTGTATAAGTATATCCTCTCTTATGTGATCCAGAAAATCTAAAAGAACATGATTGCATACCCAACCTTTTCGTTGGTAACTAGACATTTAGCGCAAAGAAATTTATTCCCAAATAAAGTTCGTAGATACATCATTTTGGACCATTTTAAACTCGCCATCTGGGCATTACTGAGTTTTTTTTAACTGATTGACCCGTTTTCACGACTTTGCACCTCAGAACAGAAAGATTTAAGAAAACGAAATAAACGCATACACTTACGAAATTAAGTCAAGCAATTTTACTACAAAGGTAAAAGCTATAATTAGAACAAATCGAGAGCATCACTACCTCAGATATTCCCTTTGGTGTCTCCGATACCTAAGATCTACGAGCTTTTGGCTACAACGTCTCAAATTACCTATTATCTCTCTTTCTATCTTTCTGTTTGGGGAGTAAAAGTCTGTCAAATTTGCTCATTGTTTCCACAGTTTTCCTTCACTACTAATAACGCTCTGATTCAGGCACATCGTTTCACTGCTCACTGCTATTCTCATTTCCTTATATCTCTCTCTTTGCACAGTCTTACAATCTTTCTCGTTCTTTTCAGTCCCTTGCTGAATGTTTTGAATGATTCCCTCTTCGAAGTCTTCGCCAAGTTTTTAAAAGTCCTCTGGGTTGCTCTTACAAGCTCAACTGAGGATTGTTTCAATATTTTTCCTGAGCTTCTGTAGTTTCCACCGATTAACCGTCTTAAACCTGACCTGTAGACCTCTTCATTGCTATCTATTCTGGCTCCATTCAGAGTGCTTAATCGAGAATCTATTGACTTAGGCGGCTCTAACCAACCTTTAATGGTGGGAGAAACCTCATTGTTTGGAGTCTAATGTAGGAGAAGTTATCAAATTAAAGTGTCTGTCTTTTCTGGCGTTGCATTTGATGCTACTTCAACTAATGTGACGAGAGTTAGCATCCCAACTAATGTGAAGTCTCTCTAGTTTAGTGCACTGAACCAGATCATTCAGCTTTTGTGGTAGCGGCAGGGTTAAAGAGTCAAAAAGAAGGAAAGCTGGAGTGGCAATCAGCTGTTTTTGACCACTATTATCGAGTACTGTACGATGGCCGCTGATATATCCCAGCTTGAAAACTGTCGGAATCAGATGGCATCAAACAGATTGGGAACTAGAACACAAGCTACTGGCCTCGTTGATCTTTCATCATAAAAGGTTTTTGTCCCCTTTGATTGAGATGAGTCCAAAGTCCTTGATGCATCGAATAGATATACAAGCATGATGTAGGGGGACACTTGCAGTTTTGCGAATTTTGTTTTTTCGATAAAAGACGAAGGCTTGGCATGCAAGAAGTTGATATGAACAATTTTTATACCACCAGGTAGATAACTATTCAGAAATAGCAAATGTGAAGCTTCACCTAGTTGACAATAACCAATCACCTGTTAGAAACATTTCTACCCAAAACGCAAACACCAGTCAACCTTTTTCTCATTCCTGCAGGTAACCATTCAAGTTCCATTGCCTGGCATCCAGTTTCTTTGGAAACCCTTGAAATTTTCACTAGATTGATTTCCTCGGCTGCATATGCCGGCAGCTATACTGTTTTGCGCAGGCTCTTACGTGTCTTGTGACCAGTCTTATCGTTTTATTCCAACTGTAATATTCTGTTTTGATTTGATGTAATTTACTGCAACATTACATTTTAGTACCATCGATTTCATTTTCAGAAATTCGCTGCTTGTTCTAACTCCACTTACTCTAGTTTTATATGCAACTGCTAGCCATTTTGCAGTTCAATTTTGTTAAAATCTATGTAGAATTGTTTTAGTCTGGTAAATATCAATAAGTATGTACCGAATATTTTTGCAAACTGACTTTCGTCATTCCTGTGTGTTCCTTTATGTATATTTTTTTAACCGTGACACATTATCCAATCTGCTACTTTCTTTTTAAAATCCCAGGTTAAACCGGACTCCGTGTTCGAAATAGCCGTTGAACGATTGTAAAGATAGGTGTCTGGCTCTTAAGTAAATCCAGTTTGTGTTTTTATAGCTGTAAGTTTTTGTTTGGTTCTGTTTTGTGTGTGTTTGTTTGTCTTTCTTCAGTGTGCTGTCTTCTCGTGAATTTTGTTGTTGTATGTTTTGTAATTTTTTTCAATTTTTGACCCTTGCTACCACCTATTTGCCATCTGGTTTTGAAATTTCCCAGCTGGGGACCATAACAGTTGACTTCACTCACTCCAATAACATATTTTCCTTCTTGAAAAAGTGGAATACACCCAACGTACCTTTTCAGTTATAGCTCCATTCCCTTTTGCTTGTTTCAGATAGCTCCTCAAAAGAGTGGTTTAATAGTTGAACCCTTTTTCGCTTTTGAATAACATGGATTCATTATAAGTAAGTTAACTGTATTCAACTTACTGTCGTTCACCACTACTTTTGCTTCCACTAACAATCAGCAAAGCAAGTGGAAGAAATATTGAACAAATTTTCTCGCGACTTTCGAATCGCTGACCTATAAAATCTCCTCCTCAAAGCATAATAAGTTTGGTGTTTTCAACCTTCCTTTCTTCTATTTTTTCTCATACCTCTGTAACTTCCTCACTTCATGTTCTTCCCTTTCATTTTCTTCTATTTCTAGTTTACCTCAAGGCTCAATTCTGGGGCCCCTACTTTTCCTATTGTTTATACACGATCATCTTTCTTTTAACTTTCCCTGTCTTATGCACACTGAAATCCTGAAAATATTTAGACTGATCAGGCTGGCGAAACGATGCTTCCAGTTGCAGGATGACTGCATTACGAGTGGATTTTCAAACTCAGTCTGATTGTGATCTGCATTCATCCTCATGCTCCTTCCTATGCACTCTTAGTGTGGCAACTTGAGATACATCTGCCCCAAGATAGTGTATTGTTTATAGTATTTATAAAGATTATAAAATAATAACATATGGTTTTTTTAAAATATATGGTTTTTAAATATATGGTTTTTTTTTTATATTCGGGTCAAAGTTTGCGTCGTATAGAATATTGCAATGCTGATAAAAACTGTGTAAAACACTATGATCACAAATAGCAAAGTCTGATACCTGATATGCTTAATGCTTTAAAAAATCAAAACATTCATTTGAATATATTTGTAAAATATTTCCAAAATAAAATTTCCCAAATATTTATTTATTAAAAATTTCCCAAATATAAAAAATTGTGCTGTTTAACTGAAGTATTCCTGAAACATTCTCCTTAATTACTTTTCGTTAAGCTCCCGTACTTGTTATTGCTCAATAGTACCTTCATTAGCCTAAATATTATGTTTGTTATGCTACTTGAACAAACCCGAGCTGTATGTTGTGGTTCCATGTCAGTAATTAGCCTACATTCTCAAATGCTATTCATTCTATTAACAAACGACAAAACGATGAATCGCATCATTGCCACATTCAACTTTAAAATTCTCAACCATCGAAGTTTTCACAATGTTTCCAGCACGTTGCTATGTCATTAGTTAGTCAAGTTTTATGTGATTACATCTGATTCTTCACAACATAGTTTCCTTGCAACTACAAACTTTTAATTTGTGTGTCCTTTTAGCTAAGTTTAGGATTTGCTTTCAAAATTAATAGTATTCTTAGTTTGGGGCTTAAGCCAATTTGCAAGTTACTCTTTTTGATTGATTACTCTTTTGATTGTTAGGCAGTGCACTGTGACTTCCCTTGAAAAACCCTCGAAGAACATTCTGATAACTTTCGAAGGCACACATTTTTCCGTCATTATCAATATTTTATATCGATAATGACAGGAAAATTATTATTAATGGTCTTTGGGTAGGTGCTACCTTGGAACGCAATACTTCGATTAGACCAGCGTACCAAACTCTTTTGGTTACATTATTGCAAATCCTTACATTGTTTTCCAATAATAAATAAATAAATTTGAAATAAATTTAATATCGGTCAATTTCGTGCAGTATTGTAAACTCAACTCAGGAAAGCTATTTCATTGATTCAAAATACGGAAAATTTATTGAATTTTCAGTGTTTCGGTGCCAATTTCTCTTTTCCTCTAAATATTCTCCACACGCGATAAATTAACATTATCTAATAATTACATCTTTTATATCTTCTATCCAGCCACAACTCTAGCGGATTTTGAGACAGCCATATCAGCTACTGGCTATGGGCTCTTCAACTACATATTCCTGCTAGTTGTACTCCCGTCATGTATGGCGACAGTTTATCAAACATCAACCATGTCCTACATAGTGCCTACTGCAGAATGTGATCTCAAATTACAACTACTCGACAAGGGAATACTCAACGCTGTAACTTATGCAGGCGAGTGTCATAAAATTCAAATGAGTTATTATGCAAATTATAATGGGAGAAGATTGACATTCGCATGCGTCACTTCATGTCTAACGTGCCCGTAAATTTAATATCTAAATATTTTACTCAATCTAAATATTTTACTCAATGAGAATTACTACTATGTGTCTAGTTTTCATAACTACACTCAAATTACATATACACCTCATTCTACATCATTACAGGCATGATTTCTTCAGCTATTCTTTGGGGCTATCTAGCTGATACGATGGGTCGCAGAAAACTTTTAGTAATTGGTTATTTACTTGATGCTCTATGCACACTTTTAAGCGCACTGACACCCAACCGTCTCTATTTATTTATCCTGAAGTTTCTAGGTGGATTTGTGTAATGTTCTTCTCTTATATTCGCTATAAATTTTCGATGCTAAACCCTTCCCTACAGTGTATGTGGACCGTTCGCTGTACTAATGGCATATGCGAATGAATTTCACGGATCGAAACATCGACCAAGAATCATGATGGCTATTGGGTGTTTCTTTAGTGCTGGAACCATTTCTTTGCCAATGATTGCTTATGGTATATTACCGAACGAGTGGAATTCAGTTATATTCGATATTTTTGGTATGTGTATATTGCTCGTATATTTCAATGAGCTATCTACTAATTGTAGTTTTTCACAGTTTTACGATCGTGGAAAGTTTTTCTTGCCATTGCTGCTCTACCAAGTATGGTAGCTGGAACCGCATACATATTCCTGCCAGAAAGTCCGAAATTTTTGATGACTGCCGGAAGAAATGAAGAAGCATTGAAAGTTTTCCAAATGATATATTCTGTCAATACCAGGCAGCCCAGAGATCAATATCCGGTAAGTTGGGTGTAATTTTTGCCAGTATTTATTTCTCAATTCGATAGGTGTACAATTAAGTAATCTAGATATATATTTTATTTTAAGTACTAATTTTACCTTTAGAAACTTTATGTATATATTTCAATTTTTTGACAAATATCTATATTTCGAGGCTAGTTTGAGTAGCTCATAGTTCAAATGCAGCCATAATCAAACCCCGGACTATGAACTAGCCTAGCTCTGAGAGGACCTTGAGTGAATCAGAGGTAGAGTAATTTTTGGTAAAACTTTTTTAGGTTAAACACCCATTTGGTTGATCTCGTAAATTTTTCATATGGGAAATATGTGCCAATTCAGTAGACGAACGCTATCTTAATTCAGGACTATAAGATTAGACTAACTAGACCATGCTAGAATATGTCATTCTGAGACAGATATTGCTCATCAAGTTTACATAAAAACACCATACATGTATGAGGAAACACCAACTATTTATGAAATAAATAGTAAACATGCTATCGGCATACAGACTCTTCAGCATGCTTCATACTACGAAGAAACTTCTAGATAGATTTGTGAAACCTTGGCTAGAAGTGGCTGCGCGAATTGAATTAAAATTTTTTTTTATCATATTGGGTTGGCAGGAAAGTTCTGTTGCATTCAACTACCTGCAGGTAATTTGACCGGTCAGGTCATAACAAGCTAGTAGAATTCTCGTTCGGAAGGTTGTAGCCGGAGAACTGCTGAGTAATTTGCTTTTCCCCGAAGGACGGTTTTTCTCTGGAATTGGCAAAACGTGAATGAACGTGTCTTAAACTTCTCGTTCGTGGTCGTCGCGTTGTTTGGGGCGCTTTTGTGTTTGTGACTGTAAAAAAAGTGAGCGTTGCTAAAACGCAATTTGTGTTTTTAAAAAAATAATCGAGTAAACGTTGGCTGAAGCCTGCTAGTCAGGAAGCCATTGCTGTTTCTAGGAATTCTTAGAAACCTTTTGCAAAAAAAAAAGCTAGTAGAATGCATGGCTCGGGGTCTTATTATACATATAGCCTACCTATCATGAGATATAAGAGAACTACTTTGGATATCCTTCATCAGTTAGTTGTGAAGTACAACGTGAGTGTAAACACTTACGTGGCACGTTGGAAAATGAAGTTGTAAATATTCAGACCTGCCAAAGGCGGTTTTCGAAATTTTGTTCCGGAGATTTCAGTCTCAAAGATGATCAACAATCTGGGCGGCCATCCAAGGTCGATAATGACATTTTGCTGTCCATCTTGGAGAGTAGTCCACATCTAACCTCCAGAGCGATTGCAAAGTAATTAGACATCTGCAATTCGACTACAGGGAAACACATCAAGCATCTTGGATTTGTCTTGAAGCAGCGAATTTGAGTTTTGCACAATTTGACGGAAAGAAATTTATCGGATCGTGTGCAAATCTGCTCATCACGAGAGATGAAAAATGGATGCTTTACGAGATCACAATCAGAAAAAGTTTGCTGTGAACCTAGAACATTCACCACAATTATTGGAAAACCAGATCTTCATCGACGGAAGGTAATGCTCTGTTTGTGGTGAGATAGAACAGGTCCAGTGTACTCTGAGCTATTCAAACAGGGGTAAACCATCAATACAAACACCTATTCTAACCTGCTTGATAAATTGAATGTCATCAAGGAAAATCAGGCAGTATTATAAAGGGATTGTGTTCCATCAGGATAATGCCAAACTACATACTGCAACGGTGACGCAGCAAAAATTGAATGAGCTTGGATAGGTAGTTCTTAGTCACCCACTATATTAACTTGGCATTGCTCTATTGGATCGTCATTTATTCCGATCGCTTCAGAATCATTTGACGGGGGAAAATGTACTTCTTTCGAAGCTGTCTCCAAGCCTGTCGCTGAGTATTTTGGGACCAAGGGTAAGAGCTTCTAAGCTATCAATTCTTGAAAAATGACAAAGAGAGTTACGAGAAATATAATGTTCATTATTTTTCGTAACCACTCTTTGTCATTTGTTGTCATTATAATGGAAATAAATCCCATTAAAAATTATTCAAATGTTTTGATTAAAATTCAGCATAACTTTTTTGTCATCCCAATATATACACTGTACATTCTTTACCTAAATACCTTATAGCTCAATTAATAATGGAAACTGGAAAAATGGGGCTATAATATTTTGACGTCTTTTTATTATTATTTTCTTTTAATCTTTACGAATTTTTGTCATATAATTTTTTCTGACCCTTTTTTTTACGGCTGAGGGCATCATCACATTTAGAATTCTTCATTTGACCCAGCTTGAACTCAATCAAGTAATGAGGAGGGTTTATGAAGATGGGAAGCCATAGTCTCCAGCTGGAGATAGTTGAAATTGAGATGGTTGAAGAGAAGAGATTGATAAGAAGCGGATACCCATGATGGTCGATGCTTTAGACTACGAAATCGGCTATAAATTTTGGAATATTTGTTTTTTTTTCTTTTGGGAGCGGCTGTCAAAAACCTTCAATAGGTATCCTTCGAACGATACAAGATTATGTGAGATTCGTACTCACTAAAAAACGTCACTCGCCGACCACGAAGGTCCGAGCATGTGTCGCTCTCTTCTGAAGCGGGCGTAATGGAAAAAGGTATGCAAAGCGTCACCACTTTCCTTAGCACAGTACTTGCAGAGCTCCGTCCTGACTTTCCCTATTCTGTGAAGGTATTTCCTGAAGTAGCCGTGGCCCGATAGGAACTGGCTCATGGAGAAGTTTATTTCACCGTGGTCACGATTAAGCCAAGGTTTTAAGGTGCGTATTAGCCTAATCGTCCATACTCCCTTCGAGCTTGTAGCCCAGCGCTCCTCCCAAAGCTCAAGCGTTTGCGCTCGTGTTCTGAGCGTAGGGGATTTCAATAATGTACTGAGTACAACTCTTGCTTATTTTCAACCTAAATTTTCGCTGGAACAAATTTCACGTGAAATCGAAGAGTTTAAGTACATAAAATGTCAAATATTTCAGTTTTTGGTCGATTTTTTTTATTGAAAACTTGAGCTCGAAAGAATGAGCTGCAACATTTGCTCAAGCAACCGAAATTTCTCTTCCCACTTCTGTTCTGTTCAGGAACACTTTTCTGCTTTCGTTCGCCAATAGATCAATTAGGATTACTCTCGCTATCACTAACATGGCGTTTCCTGAAACTGTTCTGTAGCTGCTTGCAATTCGCAGCGCTCCCCTACGCTGGACGCTCACCATCCTAGCTCGATACTTTTCAAATCTTAACGCAGTGGCCCATATCTCCGCGCCATACATCAGCATTGAATTAGCCACCGTCATAAGGAGCTTGCGTTTGCTTGGACTAGGACCGCGAACGTATGCCATGAGTCTTCCAAGCGAGATAACAGACAGTAGCGCCCTATCGCATACTTTTCGGATGTGCTCTCAATAAGCCAGCTTCGAGTCCAACATCACTCCAAGATACTTAACCGATTTTCTGGTCTCAAGTACTTCAGAGCCAACCGTCATGGGTATAATGGTTGGTATCCTTTTCTTGGTCAGCATTTCGGTATATTGCTAAACTAGAAGCTGACTTATGGGGACCACATCCAAAAAGCATGCGACAAAACACTAGTGACAGTTATTGCGCTTGAAAAAATCAAAATCAGCAATTTTGACAAGTCTCCATTATCTGGTCATTCTTTCGAGGAAAAATGTTGATAATGGAGAAATAAGGAGACACTGTTCATTTCTGAAGGATAAAATGACAAAAATTTCACTTTTCGATCAATTTTGTTTTCGAAAAGACATTTGCACAACTAAATTTTCAAAATCAAATACAAATGTTACAAATGATTGGAGACATGTGTCGATGTCATCTTTATTTCCAAAGCAAAAGCAACTTGCAAGCAATTTTAGGATAAGAACTGAGTACAACTATTGTTTATTTTCAACCTAAATTTTCGCCCGAACAAATTTCACGTGAAATCGAAGAGTTTAAATACATAAAATGTCAAATATTTCAGTTTTTGGTCGATTTTTTTTATTGAAAACTTGAGCTCGAAAGAATGAGCTGCAACATACTACATTGTCGTGAAATGAGCGGAATGTAGAAACCTCATTGTGTTCTAATCACTAAATAAGACGTGAATTGTTTTACGTTAATTTATTAAAATGTGCAATGTATAAAACTAAATCGCAGGTAATTGAAGAAGTGTCCCATCGCGATGGCTGCAGTCGATAGAGTGTGAGTGATACGTGTTTTCGCCAACTTTATTGTACTAATTGCTGGCGCTCTCCCACTTATGTGCTTCCTCCCACTGATGTCACTTCAGAGTCGCGACAGGAGATATGTGTCAATGCTATCTGCATTTTCAAACTGAAAACAGTTTTTCACGCTAAGAAGTGATTACTTATTTTTTGCTAAATCTCTAACTAAATTTTCGCCAAAAAAACAAACTTTCGTGCAACAATTCACGCAAAATTGAAGACAATACCAAGCTTTACTCGCTCTTCATACTGTCCGACCGCTGAGAGTTGCGCAATAAAAAACCGGGCTAAATAAATACAATAAAAAACCGGGCTAATAAATACTACTACTGCTACTCTTGTTAGCTGATTCTGGTAATATTTCCTTAAGCTAGAATTAAGTTGTGATACAAATAGTGTGAGCTTTAGATCGATAAATTAAGAATTAAAAATCTCACTGTTTATTCTAAAGGACCTGATGATACTTGTTGAAACATTGATTCCCGTTACATTCTTTGCATAAAATATGATGCACCTTGTATCGAAGCAATCATTATCCAATTCCAATCTGTAGGTCCCTAAATTTAAAAAAAAACCCTAGCGCATCAGAACCGCTAGAAATACTAACGTTCAAAGAACAGTAGAGGATTTGTGCAGATTTTGAGTGTATTGTTATATATTGTTGTTGTTGTTATTGTCTTATATATTATATATTGTATGTATTGCCATATATTGCCATATATTATATATTGTATATTCGCGATGTGAATACTTAATGCAAGCATTTACTGGTACGAAAATAACGAAAACACCTTGTGCTAGCAGTCCTTTGCTAGCACCGAAGCCAAAATATCTGCCTCACGTTGAAGTCAACCTGCTCTGCGAATTTCGTATTGATCCGATCACTGCATTGGAAGTTATAGGGGTAAAAAGAAATTTTGGGTTACCATTCGCAAGAGCTTTCAAACTTTCTAGATCTTAGTATTTGGTGTGTATTTTCACTACAAGACCACAACGATTTGAAAACTTTATGATAAAATCGCTTACTAGAGCTATGTCAAAAAATACAAAAACAATCATTGCTGGCAACCCTATCATTGTTTTTCAAACTAGATTTCTACTGAATATTGTCTACAGTAATTTAAATTTGCCATATGTTTTTCGTTATGATACCATGACTGTACTGGAGGCTATAGGGCAAAGAGCTTTATTCAAATAATATAACATTATATAAACAACTTGGTGCAGTTGCACCAATTTTTGACGATTCTAAAAGCATATAGATAAATAACTTAGATGCTTTGCTTTTATATAATCTTTTAGTACTTTTATATAATCGAAGTCGTTTGTCATAAATTATGGTTACCATAGAAGGGGGATGATGCAGATGAATAAGCTAATAAACTTGGTTATAGATTCAAGTAACAAACAATAAAATTTTCAAAAGTCGGAACATTTAAATATCGGTTGCTTATTTTATTGTAAATGGTTTGCTTATGAATAGAAAATGGAAGCATCTGTTGCTGCAATATTTACGAAATTGTGCGGTGCTGGCAATCATGTGCTAGCACCATAGCTGCTTCACGTTGTGTTAAACCCAGCCTATGAATTTCGTTTCGATTGAATGGAAAAATTTAAGTTATAGGAGTGAATTAAATTTTAGGGTTAATTTGATCACGGGTTGCCGTTCTTGTTTACCGCGGAATTTTGAAATATTTGATTTGACTTGGTGGACAAAAGTCAAAATTTATCAAAAATTTGAATTTATTTTCAAAAATCAAAAATTTTTCAGGAAGGTCGATGATTTGAAGGATTTTGGTTCACAGGTACAGAGTTGCCTGCACAGTCTTGAAAGTCCATGTGTGTAAAATTTTAGTTTATATTAATACGCTCTGATAATTTCACGATGATCCATTGTTTTTCTTAGAAGTTATGACAAATCGAAATTTGAAAAAAAATCCTTGCCTACTTTTAGGCACTCAGCGCCTACACAAGGCTCAAAATTTCCACTTCTTTATCATGAGCAAACTTAAAACATAATAAGTTTTCACTCCTAGTACTTTTTTTTAACTAAAATTTACACTGCTTGGAAATATAGGAGCACCTGAAAATTCACTTACTTAAATGCCCGCCGCCGCCAAAAAATTTAAGATATCTAAATTCTCCAAAAATTTCAGCTCAATCGAATCGGCCACTCCAGAGATTATCTCCCTTAACCATTTTGCTGATATATATATATATATATATATATATATATATATATATATATATATATATATATATATATATATATATATATATATTTATATATATATATATATATATACATATATGTATATATATATATATATATATATATATATATATATATATATATATATATATATATATATATATATATATATATATATATATATGTGTATATATATATATATATATATATATATATATATATATATATATATATATATATATATATATATATATATATATATATATATATATATATATATATATATATATATATGACGAATTTTCGGCGGAGCGATTTTAATACTAATATAGCACTGTTGATGAGTATTGTTTATATTTTTCAAGTAACATGTGCTTTGCAAAATTCAGTCGCTTAATTTAATTTCACGCTAATAAATCATTTTAAAAACTCTTTGTTTAGCTATTAGACAATCAGAACGCACTGTGATTGAAATCAGTTAAAAATGCAATGCAAATGAAGCTTTGCGGTCGATAAGATAAGTCATTATGACCAAAAAAAGGCCAATCTGGGAAAAAATCTAAATAAAGATTTTTCGACGAATCATCACAAATATTATGTGAAAAGTTGAATGCGAAATCGTCTGGGCAAAAAACAAATTTCAAGGTTTTGAGAACCAGTATTCTAAGTACCGGAATCACAGTTAGCTTACAATGATTATCTGTCGTCCACGTAGCATCTTATTTTCAGCTTAGACTTATTTAGACGTAGTAACTGAATGATATAAATTAAGTGTCACTGATTTTTCAGTATCCACCTAATATTTCAGTATTTTGAAATCAACCGATCAATGAATCTATCTCTTTGTCCATTCTGTGAGTGTGAAACTTTTAAAACTCCTCATCCCGTATTTTTTGAGCATCCGAAATTTCAGCTCACGAGAAGTCACGATCACTATGGTGTTCATAGTTCAGACCAGATCAATATGATACACACAGTATGTATTGCTTTTGGGTAGCTACGATGCAGTAATTAAATGTAAATGAACAATTTAGGGTAGAGTTGCCAGCTACGGTGATTTTGATAATGTTTGCACTAATAAATAAAATCAATAAATTATTAGACTAGAATCTCACTGAACAATGCTTAAATTTTGTAAGTTTGAGGTTTTTCACGAGCAGCAACTCTAACTATTTTTCCATTACTATAACTTCTGATAGTCTTAGCATTAGAACAATATTCACAGAGTTAGTTGATCTAACCATAAAGCAAATTGCAATACTGACAAAACGTTGGCATAATGAGGCATTTATCATATCTACACCACGAAACTTCCATATGATAAGCGCCTTATGATGGAAATAAGTAAGAAAAGCTATTTTTTTCTAAATTTTGATTATTTTGAGGAGGCAACCCTCAAAATATTTTCATGTCTATAACATCCAATCCAATCAATAGATCAGTATGAAATTCTCAGAGTAACATGGTCTCAACGTGAAGCAGACTTTAGGGCTAGCAAAGGGCTGCCAGACCCAGTCATTTTGTATTTATTGTTCCCAGAGATTAATTAAATTTTCTTTGGATAAACGTCTTATAAGGAAAGAAAAAAGCAACTGTTTGAATTTCTAAATATAGACAAGACAATTTGTGGTCGGTAGCTCTCAAAGTCTTTCTGTTGCTATAGCTTCCGATACAGTCATCGCTACCAAAACTTATGCAACTTGTGCACTGAGAAATGCATTTATAAAATTTTCATATCCTAAATATTTTCATATCCAGTCATAGGCGCGCCGTAGGGGGGGCCAGGGGGGGCCGGGACCCCCCCAGACCCTAGGTTGGCCCCTCCCAGAAAAATACATATTTCTAACAACATAGACTTAAGTTTTTGCCTCTTTTGTTTTTGTTGTTACAGCAAGAGCTGTATAGTGCAGTAGTGTAAGCCTATACCAAACATGCATACTACTTATAACATAAAGACTTATTAATTAATATTAATTACGATGTTGTGGGACTTATCTCGAGAAATGGACGGCAATATTTAATTTCGACAAGTTATACGTCAAGAATAAGACGAAAAGCGCCTCGCCAATTATCCTTTTTTTATTAAAATTATCTGTTCATTCCTACTAGGCAATATACAGGTATTTAGATAAGAACACTTTTGTAAACTGGCGTTTTATGCAATTATGTTTTTCACAAAACATAGTCTGAGTATTAAAATGGTAGGCAATAAGATAATTAACGTAGAATACAATTTTCGAAGTCATTTGGAGACTAAAAATGGCATCCCTGCTACTTTTATGCTATCTATCAAAACAATGTTGTTTATTGCGAGCAGTTTTCGCTGCGATTACTCTTTCTTGATGGGATCATATACAATTAGCACATTCATACCTAACATAAAGCAAAACAAACAGTCTCAGACCTGTATCTACTAAAGACCAATATATTCAGTGAATTTTATCTGATCGCGAGATAAAAATATAAATAATTCGGTGAAGGGTTACGATTTTTGTACGTTTGGGAGTTTTAGAAGTTTAGATTTGACTGCATAAATATAGTATCAAATTCATCAATCATTTGCATTTTATTCTAAATACCGATAAAAAATACCAGAGTCAATGGTGTGAAAGATTTTTGTTTACGTACTTATTGTAGCTACAAGGTTGCCCAGACATTTCAAACCGACAGAAACCTATTTCTTATATCCATTGATGCGTCTTGTAAATTTCGTGATGATCTGATGACTCGGTGTGAAGTTTTCACAATGCGAAATTTTCCATAGAATTTCCATTGTCACCAAAAATACACCAAAGTTTCAGCTCGACCAAACTTCGCGATCCGGATAAACTATCCGGATCGTAAAATTCATTCACATATTGCATACAATAAAAAAAGCTCTACAATAATAAAACTCTAAAAGTGCTTGGAAGACAGTAAGTGATATGGTGCTTGAACAGTCGTGGAATATTGTCAAGATGAACCGAAATTATTTGGAAAATGTTATCGACCTTACGACGTGCCTCAGTCGCCAAGGAATTGCTTTCAGAGGACATGATGAAAGTGGTCCCATTGATAACTGTGATTTTTTTTGGAATTTTGTGAATCATTCGCGAAGCATTATTTAACTTTTGAAAAACATTTTAAAAACAAGGTTGGGAACTACTGTATTGGGAAAACACAAAATGAATTAATAAAAACAATTGCTGAAATCGTTCGCGAGGACATGACAGCTGAAATAAAAGAGTGCAGACTGATATCCATTATGGCAGACGAAGCAAGGGTCCACAAAAAGAAACAACTCTCCGTGGTTGTCAGATTTGCTAGACATTTCAGTAGCTGGAAATGCCTCGTATTTAGCCGATTAATTTTGACCCTGTTAGACAGCTACGGATTTAGTGAATTGCCTGTTGTTGGACAGTCTTATGACGGTGCTAGTGTCATGTCAGGACAAAACGGTGGTTTACAAACCTAAATTAAGATAAAACACCCTGCAGCCAAATTTGTACACTGTCAAGCTCATAAAATTATCCTTGTTGTGATGGACACATTTTTCACAATCGAAACGTGTACATCCTTTTTCAATGTCATCGAATCCCTTTACACACACTTTTCAAAGCCATCACAACACCAATTGTTGAAGCAGGTTGAAGAGGCAGTTGGTCTAAATACAAGGCGTGAAATGAGAAGTTTAAGCTCGACTCGTTAGTCAATGAGATTTCACAATTGCAAATATGTGATCGATAGCTATGGGACTATAAAAGAGGCTTTAGAAAAAGAAATGAATGAAGAAAAATACAGCGACTCAGCTTATGCATTGGAGATCTTTCATTCAATCAGGAATACTAAGTTTGTAGTAAATGTTTTTCATCTTTCACTATGTTCTTTCTATTCCCAAACTAAAAATGTAATTCTTTGGGATGGGATGGATCTTGTGAATGGAACATTTAAAACACTACTAAGTGAGCGAGAAAACTTTTATGTAGTTTGGGAAAAAAATAAAAAAAAAAGCACAAGTCTGAAAGGTTTTGATATTTCATCTAGCCTCGGATGCGCAGTTAGGGCTACAACGATATCCATGCAAACCAAATGGCCCGAAAAAAGTAAGTTACATCACTCTTCGTCTTGGCAAATTATTTATGCTTTTCCCAGGTTTTCTAGGTAACAAAAATTTGAAACAAGAGATCAATTTCGTCCTTGTAAGCTTAATAAATTCCAATTTCTTCAAAGATATTTTGAAAGTACACTATCCTCTTCTTGAAGTATAAATTGAAATATGTTGAGCTTCTAAACAAGAAAATTGTCTTATATATATAATTATTTCCATTCTATTCCCGTATAATTCATATTAGCGTTCATTTCTTAGTGCTAATGGATAATTCATGTGTAACTCATACTTACCATTCGCATTATATGCATGTGGTAGTAGCTCAAACGTATTCACACACACGAAGTTTATTTGATAATGCGTTATACATTAGCAAATAACAAAAAATAAATTATATAAGTTGTACGAACAGTACGTGCACCTTACGGAAAACTAAATCATCGCTTCTTTTGAACCTTTCGGTCCCTGGCCCCTGCCAGATTTTAGGCCACGGCACGCCTATGTATCCAGTCCTTCTATTGGTTTCGAAGCGTTGGAATTTTTCAAACTCGATTTGCTTTTCTTACAAAAGAGCGTTTCCTTAATTTTGCAGTGTCTGTGCATGTCAAGCCCCTACGTGGAATATCACTTATAAAATATCTTTAAAATAATCAAGCATTTTCCAGCCCCAAACACTCGAAACACTACTATTCACATCAAACATATTTAAGTATGTAAAGAAAAGTCCCACAGGCATTTCTATTTTTTAATCTGCTTTAAATTTAGCTGAGAATTGTTTTTTTTTGGGATTAGTTTTATTATTGCCCCATTTCTTTGAAACCAAAGTTCACTTTACTTATTCAACAGGAAATCTTGCTAAAGGTCCATCGGCCATGTGGAAAGCAATAACTAAAGATCTTTTCTTTCTAGAAATATATTTACGTCATCCCGCCTACGTAAACTTGATGAATCGACATGAAAAAGTTTTCTTTCCTCTCAGTGGAGTATCTGACTTACATTTATTTCCTCAAATTAAGAAATCTTTTCAACCACCTTTGCCGATGAAAAATTATCGAAAGAAATGTTACAACAATTTTAAGAATAACTTTAAACTTTCCACAGCCACATATATGAGCTCAGGGCGTATTTTCCACTCGACGAGCATCTTCACTTTAGTGCGGTCCCAAGCTGTTTCCACGCTTCCGCTTTAGTTTTCTCATACTTTAGTATTAAGAGTGAACAAAAGTTTACAGCCTTTTTGTGGATTTTCGGGTTTCTATTACAGTCGTTTCACATCAGAAAACCAGAACAAATCACTCGAAATCGATTTCAATGAAAATAGTTTTCTAATGTGGACTGTTCGTTGGGGTGTTTACTTCCTTCACATGTATACACACAAAATTACTCTGCGTGTGCACTCATCACTTTGTTCGATTTCAGATAAAAGAGTTAATAAACGAAGTTGGCGAAAAAAATTCACCGACCGAAAGTATTGTTGGTGAAGACGGGAAAAAGATAGAGGAACGGACAGGATTTGTGGCATCGATTCGAGCCGGTCTACAGCAGCTCAGACCCATGTTCTCCAAACCTTACTTGGGCCAGTCAATTCATGTGTATGTGATACAATTTGCTACATTGCTTGGGTAAGATTATTCACTTGTAGAACATAAACTGTAATTTCATTTCCATTTATTTAAATTGTTTTGGTTTTACGTAGGTTGAATACATTACGTTTGTGGGTACCACAACTTTTTGCCATAATTTCAAGCTATGAAAACAATGTGATGAGCAAAAACCCAGGAGCAGTAGTTACATTGTGTACGATGATAAGTCACAGTGTAAATCAATCTGCACTCAATATAGAAGCAGCTGAGATTAGTGAGTGCGTCGTGGTAAGAGTTAAAATTTTGTTCTTCGGCTGAATCCAATGAATTTTAATAATATCTGCCACTTTACAGGACGTCGATAGCAAAACATACCTGAACTCAGCCGTCCCTGGTATCACCCAGTTGTTTGGATACCTTCTTGCTGGAGTTCTAATTAGCAGATTGGGCAACAAAACAATATTAAGTAAACTTTCACACTTTAAAATTAACACCAACAGATCTAACCTTATATTTTGCTAGTTACTGTTCTCTTAGTGTCGGGAGTAATGGGCATTGCACTAATATGGGCTACTAATTCCACAGTGTCCATGGTTCTTTCTTCGATTTTTGTGTGCGTTGGAAGTGTTGCATCGACAGCGCTGCTGGGCGTCATAGCCAATTTATTTCCCACTACTCTAAGGTAAGAGCTCAGCAGGCTATGTTACCACACACACAGTTTTATTTTTTTCCATTATCCAGGACAATGATCTTATCCTTGGCGATGATGTTTGGAAGGATGGGTGCTTTAATAGGAAACGCCTTGTTCCCAGTTTTATTGGGACTTGGATGTTTACCACCGTTTATTATGATTGGCGGTTCAATGCTTAGTAAGTATATATATGCGTTGAAATTGAATATGATAATAGTTTCTTCTCCTATTGTTACAGTTTCTGCAGTGTTAAGCTTTTTCTTGCCGTCTAATGTGAACAAGAAGCCATTGGTGTGAATGCGACCATAAAGTACAATATTACAAGTTTTGATTTATGTATTTATTTTACATTAAGTGACAAAAAATTGTGTTACTAAAATTGTTAGAAACATTTAGTTTTTTAGAAGGCGGAAGAAAACTAAAACATAAGTTTAATAAGATCAATGGGTTTTTTATTTTTATTGATTTTTGCAGAGTATTATATAAGAGGTAGATCCATGACTACTTAAAATTAAAACATCTTTAAACCGTTGGCGGCAGGTTAAAGATATATTAATTATAAATTTTCATGGAAAGAATTTTTTTGTAGAAAGCAAATACCGAAAATGAAATTGATGATGTTTTCTGCTTGTTTATGATGAAGAATTGGAAATTCGGAACTTCATGCGGACGCTGAGTGAATAAAAAGAGGCAAGGATTTTTTTCATATTTCGATTTGTCATAACGTCTGGCGTATACATTGGGCTATCACGAAATTTGCAGGGCATATTGACTATAACTAAAACTATATATACGTGAACTTACACTACAAAATTATTCAAACGACTGGATATACTGTCAAATAACTGACCATACTGAAAAAAGTGCAAACGATTGATGAATTCTATCCTTTTTCCGCCATTTCAAATTGAAATTTTCATAATTCGGCTTCGCAAAAGAACGGCAACCTATCACCAAATTACATCTATTTTGAGCACTCAAAACTTCTAATTAAGGGAACTCATGATTGGATAATCACATCAATATGAAATTCACAGGATGTATTGGTTTCATGTATGGTTTCAATTTCAATTTTTTCAGAGGGCTAAGTGTGGATGATGCTCTCTACAAATTTTTGTCTATCTTGTCCAACTTAATTTCCTGCTACACTGCTTCCTTTCGCTGTAAAAGAAGTTCCAACCCTCCGTGGCTCCCAGTTGATGTCGCGATTGCTCTTAGAGCCAAAGATGCAGTGCGTACCAAATACAAAAGGACTGGCTCCCTTGATGACCTTTTGAAGTTCAAAAAGTTACGAGCTGCTGCTAAAAAGGCAGCCAATGACGCAATGCGTGCTTATCTTAAGTATGTCGAAACTTCTATTACTTTTGACAATTTTAAGCCTTTTTGGTCCTATATAAAATTCTTTAAAAGCTCCTCTGGCATTCCTTCTGTTATGTATCTTCATGTAAAGTCTGCGTCGTCACCTCAAGATTCTTCTGAGCTCTTTGCTCAATTTTTCTCTTCTTTCACCTCCCATCATATTAACCCTTCGCCATCAACCTTTTTTCCCGCATTTAACCGTACCCTTTCTGCCTTTTTTACTAATCCCTTAGAGGTCGAATCGTTAATGTTGTCTCTCGACGCAAGCACTAGCTTTGGTGCTGACAGCATTCCAAATTTTTTCACCAAATCACTTTCATCTTCCTTGCGTGTTCCTCTGCCAATAATTTTTAACCCCAGCATCTCAACCGGGACCTTTCCATTCTTTTGGAAATCCGCCATCATATTTCCCATCTATAAAGCTGGTGATATTTCTTCCATCTGTAATTACCGTCCCATATCACTTTTGCCATGTTTTAGTAAGCTCCTCGAAAGAGTCGTTTACAATAGAGTGTACCCTTTTATCCAGCCCCTGCTAGCCAGTGATCAGCATGGATTCATCAAAGGCAAGTCATCGGCTACAAACCTATTGTCTTTGACAATCGACCAGCAATCACCAGACCGCAATCGACCAGCAAAACCAAGTAGATATCCACTATTCCGACTTTGCTAAGGCCTTCGATTCTGTGAACTATGATATTCTTCTGTCAAAGTTAGCAGGGTTTGGTCTCTCTGGTGCCCTTTTTTTTGGTTCACCTCCTACGTTTGTGATCACTCTTGTGTTGCTACTGTTAACTCTTGCTCCTCTACACCTTTTTTTCCTACCTCAGCAGTTCCGCAAGGATCCATTCGTGGCCCTTTATTGTTCCTTTTCTTTATTAATGATCTTCCTTCCCTCTTTAACTCACCCTGCCCCTTGTTCGCTGATGATCTTAAAATTATCAGAGTGATTGAATCCGCTAGTGACTGTACCATATTGCAGAGCGATTTGGATACTTTGGCTAACTGGTACACTGCTAACTTCCTCACTTTGAATATTGTGAAGTGTCATCAAATGTCTTTCACCCACAAAACATCCCCTTTGCTCTTTTTCTACTGTGTCCTTGGCTCTCCTCTCAATGTTGTTTCTAGTATCAAGGATCTTGGCGACCCCTACCATCTGTTTATTCCCCCCTACCATCTATTTATAATTTTCGACGAAGTCTTTGGATAATAACCAAATTCACTGCGGATAACGATTTTGACGTGAATTAGTTGCGGTAGAATTTTTGTTGCTGGGCATTTTCATCATTTATGTTTCAAAGTTTTATAAGATAAGCATCCGATAATTGTTTTATACAAGTTAGACATTGTAAATTACAATAACCAGAAATAATATTTACAATTAGCAATTAAGGCTTGTTCTATACCTGCAGTAGTACTAATAAAAATGTACCTGCAGTAGTACTGATAAGGGAACTGTACAGTACATGTAGCAGCACCTATAAAGCTGCGTACACATAGGGCCAAGGCCAACAGCCAAGCCATTCGTTGGCTCGGATTTGCTTAGTGTGTACGAAGACCCAACTTTGGCGTTAGCCTTGGTTGCCATTCGCTCCGCCGATGATATCCAGGTGGCCTTACGGATAGCTTACAGCGTTTAGCCGTTTCCGCTCGCGTGGTTGTCCTTGTGGATCAATGTTTCTGGCGGCTTCAATTCACTAGTGTTTGTTTATATTGCAATATCGAATTGATATGCTTAATATACTAATCAACTAAGATTTTTCAATGCTGCCAAGCAGTATGTTGCTTTGATTGCATTTTAATCCAGGTAAATACGTCCTGTAGTCGAAGCAGGGAGTCTGCTAAGTGTTTAGTTAAATTACGTTCAACTTTTTTGGGATCGTTGACGATTTTATTAGTTAAAGATAGCTTAGTAAAACCCTAACGAACAAAGACACAACAATTAAAACAAATTGTTTCTTGAATGAATATAGTTAAATAAATAATACTTATTGAAAAAAACTTTCATGAAATGAAAGAAGTTGAAATTGAGACGTCCTTGTTACATCCAAATCTTTTTCAGCATAAGTAACATTAATAGTTTTGATTCAATCACTCTTATCTTTGTTTGACTAGCCTTACAAAATGCATGATTACATTCTTGGAAATCACAACGCTGAAGCTCAGCAGACAAAGGAAATAACACTTACGATAGAGTCAAAAAGTTACATACATAGGTTGTACAGTATGTATCTAAAACACTCAAAATTTAATGAAAAATTTCGATATTTTCTGTTTAAAAACCATCAAGCATTCGAAAATGCAGACTTGTATGAGAGGAATTTCAAGTTAAAAACTATTTGTTAGATTCTTTGAAAGAAGTTATATTTTGTCTGTAATAACTGTTCCTATACTGTCGATGAGACGAAGATGAATGAACATTTGTAATACTTTCTTTTCAGAATAGACATTATTGAAATAATCGGGTTAAATAAATCGGATGGATTCAGCAGAACTAACGAAATACACTTTACAAGCAAGAACTATTTCACACAAATGGGCACCATCAATTTATACACGACAACGCACTTAAGTTACGTCTTGAGAGTCACACACTACGGCCAATGACACACTGGGCGGTTCCACCGGAGCGTTTAACGCTTCGGTTTGACGCGTCGGTTGACACACACAGCGGTTTTCATAGGCGTTTATCGAGTCGGTTCAGTTACAAACCTATAAATACGTATGTATATATGTGTACATACATATATGTACATATATGAATATATATGCATATGAATTTTGGCCAACGTAATTCTAATACTAATTTTCTTTGAAAATCTGTAATTGCCTACTTTTCTACAAAAATCAATTTTCTTATCAGATTATCATTCCCATATCCCATGCATCCTGAAAATTTGAGCTCGATCGGATTTCGCAGCTATGAACAAATCGAAAAACGCTCCAACAACCAAGTCGATGGGTCATTTCTCTCGTCTACCGACTCGGTTCCGAAACCGACAGGCGGTCCGCACCGCGGTGTGTGTCATCACAATGCTAAATGCACGGCTAAACCAACTCGGTTTTCCTCTCGGGAAACGCTTCGCTGGAACCGCCGCCGTGTCTGTCATTGGCCTAAAGATGGAACGTTTTTTTCTTTAAACCTTATCAAATCATTCGTAGTCACTTTTGTTTGACTCATTTAAAGTACATCACGTTAATTGAAAACTTGTTATTAGATAAAAATCGATTGTCACTTAATAGCTGTACGATCAATCAGGAAAAATGTTAGTTTAATTTGTGAACTTTCTTTTGTGGTTCGGACGCGGTGAAAAAAACGGTAGGAATTGCGAAAGTGTAACGTGGCAAATATCTCTGATGCGTGCAAATCTGTTAATTCTATAATTACGATGTTTGCTCCAATCAAAAGATAAATGATAAGTGTATTAAATGCAAGTGTATAAATGCTCATAGAATACTTAAGTGCAGAAAGTGAATTATTTTTGGTCGTTAACGGATACATGAAAACAAACCCTGAATGTACGTATTGAAGAATATATAATTATCTAGTAGATAAAATAGATAGCCTAAAGTAATTTTGGAGTTGCCCAATGAACTAGCGCCTAGTTGATCTTATTTTTACACAATAGTTAACAGTCGAGTGCAAGCTACCTTTTCCAAAACTGTGCAAAACGAATAAAAAATCAATCGAGTAAAAGGATTTGAAATAATTTTTTCAAACCATCATAAGCAACATTTCCAGCATAAACATAAGCAAGCCAGCATAAGCAAACATCAGCTAATTTGCCAACTAACAGATATGAAACATAGTCGTAAGGATATAGGCTTAGTTAATATTCTATTACTTTTTGAAACCGTTTAATGGGCTCATTAACTATTAAGTTGAGATATCATCAGCTTTCAATCATCAGTACACACTCCTCTTCCTCGAAATTTATTATTTATGGGGTAATTACTGTAATAGAACATGTTTCTAATGAAACCCAAAACGATGAATTTTTAAGTTAGATAACATTTTGACTAAATGTTTGCATTGCAATGATAGATAATAAATAAGGTCCTTGTATAAGTTCTGTTGTGTTCTCAAAACACGCAGCAAGCGTAATTGCTTATCGTTTTTTTTTCAATTATTGATATTATGAAACGAGCAAGAAACAAAACGTTTGAAGAAAACATATGTGCGAGCTCCAAAAATACAGAGGACTACCATACTATTCGATTTCATTGTATAGCTCATTACGCGACGACAGTTGTTTTCTCGAATTAATCATTTTCATGTAATGCTGCCTCCTCACTGTGGGCCATCATGTGGCCCATATGCGTGGGCCATCATATGGCCCATTGTGTAGACGGGCGATGGCTTGCAGTGGCCGACAGTGGCGAAGCATGGAAATGGCGATGGCCGAGGATGGCTTTCGGAGCGGTTTTTCGCACACATCAAAGCGGGCCATCATGCGCAACCGAAAAATCATGACTGGGCCATCTAGCGGCCCACTGTGTGGAGGCAAATTTGTGATGGTGACCATAATTGTGGCGATCATTGCGACCATTGCAGTGGCCGATGATGGCCCACAGTGAGGAGCCAGCATAAGAGAATAAGTGCACAACTGCACATATGTATAATAATTGAGGTGACACACTGCTGTGCTATATCCTGTTCTACGTTGTTTCTCTAAAATCTAAAATAACGAACCAATGTTAGCAAGGAACTATTCCTCGAAATATATACATACATATGTACCAAAGTACAATCTGGAAACGTGTCACATTTTCCTGGATTTCAAGGCCAGATAATAGTAGCCTGGGCAGAATTTTATGAAACATCGAAAATTTCGATGTACAAATCAGACTGATAATTTTTTATCATTACCATGGTAAAAAGGAAAATTAGGACTGTCAGTTTACGAGAACGTTGTTTTGAGTAATTTCCATTTTTCGGCAAACAAGTAATGGAAAAAACACTCAAACTTTCAAAATGAACTTAGATTTTTTTTAAACTTTTCCTTTGAAAATGTCGAACATATAAACCGCCACCTATTAAGGTTGCCATTAGACTTTGCTACTTTGTTACACTCTGGAAGCCACAGTTTTTATTTGTAATCAAAACGGCTAACAGTTGACTTAGAAAACATATATATCTATTATCAGAGCTTGATCAAAATAATAGAAAAAATAATTTTTCACTGGTGTTTCAAGTGAATTTTATTCAATAAATAAAATATATTTTATTGATTTGTCATCATGGTTCCCTTCTTGTCTATAAATCAGCATAGACAACGTATATCGTCTCTAAAGCTTATCAAAGCAGAGAATATTGATACGGGAAACTCGATTGTTTTGCGGAATAAGCCTCCGAAGCCAGGCCCAGATCTAGGGGGGGACAAACCGGAGCCCGTGCCCCGAGCGGCAGATTCAGAGGGCGGCAAATTCAAGCTTGGCAGATGAATACACTCCTCATCATTATCGCAACTTTGCGATGACAGACGCGCAGTATAGAAAAATAATAAATAAATAAAAATAAAAACTGCTTATTTCGGCCAACTAAAGGATAAGGCTAAGTAAGGCTTATAGTAGGTTAATATGAATAAAAACACAAAGCACTTTATATATAAACATAAAAGACACATATATGTAAGTCCACTTCCCTGCGCCAAGGGCGATTAGGGAAACGAGCTGGATTTCGCACAAGGCACCTCCATACTGGTGAAGGGAACCTATCAGCATTAGTGTTTAGGATGCTGTTGGGACTGTCCCGTGTTATATGGATTAGGGATATAGTTTTTTTTGCAAATGATGGTTGCAAAGCCATCATTCTGTTACTCCACAAACTTCCCTGATGCACTGCAGAAGCGGGCCAATCCCATCATAATGATATTATTATATTGGACGCTCAAGGTGTCGAGCGATCTTTTGGTATGTCTAACTCACAGTTTCCCCATATACAAGCTCTGGAAATATGCCTGGAAAAACGTTATCTTAACTTGCTTAATTAGTACAACAGGAAAATCTGCGAGCCAACATATTACCTCTGACTGCCGAAGCTCTGCGCTTCCTTTCAATATCAGCATCGTCTTTAAGGTGATCGGCATTGATATGCCCTATAGTACGTTAAGCACATAAATTATTCTCCTGGGGGCACATAGGCAAAGATAGGACAGCAATCGCGCTCGTCCGGTAGTTCAAGGGCAATGTGCAAATGTGAGGCCGGTTATGGTCCTTGCGCAAGGGATTCAGCTATATTTAAGCAGATCGTGCGTATTGTTATGGATGCTGTATTGTATCTATAAAAAAAATGTCTTTCTTTTCGTGGGTCCCCTTGCAACCTCATCACACAAAGTCCTCAGCCTTGTCAAGGGAGCTTCTTGAATTTAATTTTCCTGCTCTCCATACATAATTCAACTCTTAAGTTTCAATTAGAACACTTAATAAAGGAACAAGTATCATATTTATCAAAGACAATACAGAATGAAATTATTGACATAATGGCAAAAACAGTTAGAAATGGCATTCTAAACGACATCAAAGAAGCCAAATAATACACAGTAATGTGCGCCTGCACTCCAGATGTCTCGCATATAGAACAAATGAGCCAGGTAATTCGCTATTTAAGAAAAAACTGGTGATGTCTGAAAAAAAAGTTTCATTGATTTCAAAGAAGTTGCTGGAAAGACAGGAGAGTACATTTGTCAACAGATTATGGAAAAATTGACAGTTGATGGTTTAGATATTAGACGATGTCGTGGCCTATCTTATGATAATCGGTCCTATATGACTGGCATCTATAGCGAAGTGCAAGGCAGGATTGCAGAAAAGATGAGCTGGCCGAGTTCGAATCGTGTTTGGCTCACTCCTTAAATCTTGTCGGTGTTTATTCTGTCTCATCATGTCCGCAAGCAATAAACCTATTTGGAGTAACTAAAAATGTATATTGCTTATATTAGACTCCAATGCATAGTGGGATACTATGAAAAAATATGTTGAAACCAATTTAAAAGGAAGCAGTCAGACGAGATGGTCAGCAAAATATTTCGCTGTGAAAACCCTTTTAAATAATTTGGTGGAAGTGGTGGAATCCTTGGAGGAAGTTGAACAAACTTCTCAGAGTCCAGAAGCAAAGTACGAGGCAGGTCATCTCTTAAATGCTTTAGAGAATTTTAAAATTATTATGAGTTTGACGATTTGGGCAAATATTCTCCGCGAAACCAATCAAATAAATATTGAAACTCAGAAGGAAGATATAATTATCGAGTGTTTCGTCGCTTTAATGGATGGCCTGATGAAAACTTTGCAAGAAATGAGAGAAAATTCAATTGAATATTTAAAACAAAGAGCCAAATAAGTTGCTGGAATAATTGGTGTAGAATCTATTCTGCTAAATAAACGAATTCCGAGGTGCAAAAAACAATTTAATGAGATGTGTGATGACGAGTCACGAAGATTTTAACCTGTTCAACTCTTTGCTAAGGCAACAATTATGATATTTGATCGAATCTTATCAGAAATTAAAAAGAAGTTTGATAGTGCTACCACGTTGAATTTGGATTTTGGATTTCTCAATGGTACTGAAATTTTGAATATGTCAACTGAAGAACTGCAGAAGCATTAAGCAAATCTTGGACGAAAATACGAGCAAGATTTAAGCAAAGTTGAATTCTACGAGGAACTCTACGTTTTTAAGGAGATATAATGATATCAAAAATGCTAGCGCTTTCAATCTCTTGCAACAGATCTATACGCATGATTTGCAGAATACCTTTCCTAATATTTTTATTGCTCTGCGAGTTTACTCTTCGCTTCCTATTAAATCCACAAGCTGCCAGCGAAGTTTGATCAAAATTAAACTTATTAAAAATTATCTACGATCGTCCATGAGCCAGGAACGTTTATTGAGTCTGGCAATATTAGCAATAGAAAATCGAACTGCTCATGAGATTAATTATCACAAGGCCATATATTTGTTTGCATAACAAAGGGCTTGAAGAGTAAGATTGTGATTTCAATGTGCAACATAATAATTACTTTTAATCTCACGTTTTATTTCCTATTCTAATTAAAATATATGCCCAACCCGTTGAAAAATGCGGGGGCGGCATTTTTCAGTTTTTGCCCCGCCTCGAAAAAAATCAAGATCCGGGGCTGTCCGAAGCCGAATCAAATTGGAATAGTTTTTGCGGGATGATTAAAATTGAAATTTTTTGTTTATTTTTTATTTACATTGAAAATTTTATTTGGCAAAGTGGTTGTTTGCAATATCTTTACTAAGTGATTTTGTCGTAAAATTTTCAAATGGCAATGATATTGTGGTGACAATAAACAGCAAATATTAAGTTTTCGATTATTTGAAAAATTTTGCGGCTGGTAGCCCTAAATTTCTTTATACTCCTATAGCTTCGAATGCAGTCATCGGATCGAGACGGAATTCGCAGGGTAGGTTAATTTCAACGTGAAGCAGATGTGATATATTCTTAACTGTGATACTGGCAAAAGGTTGCCAGCACGAGTCGGTAGTAATGTTTTTATATCAGTAAATGCTTCCAGTTAGTATTCATACCGGAAACATTTACAATGAAAATAAATAACCAATGTTTCAATTCTCAAAGCCCTGCAAATTTTTCGGATCGCAGCCCCAAACACCAACTTCAGTTACAGTGCTGCAGGCACTGAGCATTTTCTTCATTGATGTTATATGAGATGATGCTTTCAAAGTTTTGTGAAATAAGCAACTGATAACGAATATAATTAACAAGTGTTTTGCTCTCATAAAGTTTGAAATTCATGCCAGTGGTAATATCGGAAACCTTTCCAGCATATGAGTTATAATTCATTCTTGAGACCAAAGTAAAACGTGGCATTTGAAACAGTTTGGCCGTAATAAGCAGCGCATGTGGTGGAATATGCACTCAAAATCTGCACGATTCTTCTACTGTTCTTCGAACATTAGTGTTTCTAGCGGTTCAGGTGCGCTAGAGTTTTTTCAATCTTCTTCATTGAATGCATGTAAGCCCGCTAACATGCCACATGGAAATTTTGAGCCTTGTGTAAGCGCTGAGTGTCTAAAAGTAGGCAAGGATTTTTTTCAAATTTCGATTTGTCATAGCTTCTAAGAAAAACAATAGATCATCGTGAAATTTGCAGAGCGTATTTATGTGGACTAACACTTAACACACATGGACTGTTAAGACTGTGCGGGCAACTCTGTATGTAGCTACAGCAGGCTCCTGAAAAAAAAATCCTTCAAATCATCGACCCTCCTGAAAATTTTTTGATTTTTGAAAATAAATTCAAATTATTGATAAATTTGGACTTTTGTCCACCAAGTCAAATAAACATTTTCAAAATTCCGCGGTAAACAAGAACGGTAGCCCATGATCAAATTACCTCTATTTTCAGCACTCAAAACTTCTGTTCACGAGAACTGACGATCGGATAATGCGATCAAGACGAAATTTACAGGACGTGTTGGAATTAGCTAGGATCAGATATGGTAGAAATTATTTTGAAATACGGGCAATACTGTGGCAGTGGTGCCATTTTTAAAAATCGCCGAGAAAAAATACTGGTTTTTGGCCTATAGCTTCTGATCTAGCCACCAGATTTGAACGAAATTCATGCAGTAAATGAACCTTACTCTAAAATAGATTTCATAGAAATTTGGTTGAAAAATTATTAAAGAGTTGCCAGCTATGGTAATTTTTGCCTCCTAAATATTGTAAATTTGCTCAGGAAAATAAAGGTTTTTCCCCTATAACTTCCGATGCAGTAACGGAATCAAAACGAAATTCATGTGATAAGTGGATCTTGCTGCGTTTCTAATTCTGTAGGAATTTCGTTGAAAAATTGTAGAGGGTTGCCAGCTATGATGAGTTTCGTAATTTATTTACATTTCTTTATCGAGCGATGTTGTCATAAAATTTCCAAATGGGAATGATTCTGCAATGACAGTTAATAACAAATATTTAGATTTCAAAAATTTGAACAGTTTTGAGGATGGTTACCATAAAATTCTATTCACTCCCATAACTTCCAGTGCAGCCATTCAATCGAAACGAAATTCACAGGGTGGATTTAATTTAACGTGAAGCAGCTATGGTGCTATTGCATGATTGCCAGTGCCAGACAATTTCGGAAATATTGCACCAACAAATGCTTCCATTTTGTATTCATAAGCAAGGCATTTCCAATAAAATAAGCAACCGATATTTTCCGAGTTTTGGAAATTTTTCAGATGGTAACCCCAGACATAGTTCAATCGCTGAAATTTTCGATGATATCCTTGAATGATAACGAAATTCAAAGAATAGGTTGATTAAGCACGAGCATGTTATGGTAGACTTAATGCTGCTGTATTGGACAAATGTTGCCAGCACTGAACATTTTCATCATTTGTGTTATAGAAAATGCTATCAGAAAATGATATTTGTTCGTTTGAGTAAGAAATGGTTGATATGATATTACAAAGAAGTGTATTTTTCACACATTTTTAAGTCCCTCAAAAATGGTTTCTTCGAAAATTAGTTTTCTAGCGGTTCTGATGCGCTAGACTTTTTTCTTCTTTCTTCTCCTACGTAGCGCGAATTATTTTGAAATAAAGAATGTATGTATATATGTAAAGATACTTGTTTTCAATTTGCAGTTTATGTGTTGAATGATTCATTACAGAGTACCACTTATAAAGGCTTAGCTATTTAGGGATAAGCAAAATACTTTTTTTTACTAAAACTTACAGTAAGTACACAGACATTTACTTAATTTTCTAAACACATGCTTATCGTAGCACGTTTTCAGTTTCAACAATGACATGTCTGCCAAGAAATTTAAAACTTTTATGTCTATTGAATTACTTCTTACAATTTCGCTAGAATATTATCAACAATATTATGTATTAGTACAGTATAGACTTCCGGAAAAGTTATGAGTTACATGAAACTTTTTCTCTGTAAGCCCATTAGGTCAGCGTTTGTGTCCATGTACTTACAGGTAAAATTGTGTTTCTCGAATTATGCAGATCCACTCGCTCGTGGTATCTGTATAGAAAGCAGCTTATAAGTTAAATGCTTTAAATTTCTCTTTGCTAAAACTTTTTTATTTTTGCTTTATTATTCAGATGGGTCCGTTTACTTCAATAGGCATCTGCCTACTGTATTTATCGGTTGCGAACAGCCAAAGTGAGTCACATTCTCCAAGTTTTTTTTTCATTCTACCTGTGATTTATTTCCTTATCTACTTTTCGTAGTTCAATGGGAAACACCGTACTTTTTAACACTGAACACTGTCGGGGTAGAAGTTGGAGAATTTACGGCCGACATGCAAATTATTAAAATGAAGGAAGAAATGCCAACGCCAATTAGACTGGCAAAGCTTAACTACAGAGGTAGGCTTTAGCAAAGTGAAAGTACTATTACGCTTTGAATGGCTTCATGTTTGATGTTTTATTGAAATAGAAAGGACATCATACTTATACTAACTCCGAAAAAGAATAATAATCTGGTAGAGGCTTTTATGAATCCGTTTCTTTACAGGTCTTGTTCCGAGGCCCGAAATTGAATCTTTCCAGCTGGGAACCAATAAATTACTAAATGCCACAATTAATCGAAGCTCACAAGGATGGTGAGACTTTACTTGCTTAAATATGATTAAAAAAAAATAAGAAGAAACATTTCATTCATGATTCCATCTAGCTTTTATCATTTACAAATTTACTTGCGCACTTAAAAAGCCATTGGCTCTACGTCAGTATCGAGCTGCGAATCATTTAATTGCATATATGAATCGAACTTGAGTAGGATTTCTCTTGTTTTGATTGTCTATAGTGTTAGCTTCTAAAAAAAGCTGCATTTGTATAAATTTGTGTACAAAAAGAAATTTGTTTTCAGATAAATTGGTTTTATGCTTTAGTAATCATGAAATCAAGTATAGAAAATGTTTTTGTCTTCAACCTTACTAAATTTTAGCAAAGCTATTGCCCCACCAAAAATGTTCACTTTTTACAGGTTCATTCAGATAAATTCACGACAGGACTATGAAAATCCACTTCAGCAGAGATATGAATTTCTAGTTACAATCGGACAGAAAAGCGTTTCCGTTTATCTACTGGTGCAGAACATATTCGATGAAAAGCCGACAATAACATACGAAGGACCTTGTATTGCTGAGGTATGTACAAATATTTCTCAATGCCTTTGCCCATATCTAGGTGCTTTGGTTTGTTTTTCTAGGAACTCCAATCGGATTTCGATACGAATTGTGTTTTTCATGTTAACGATCCGGATGGATTGGAAAACAATCTGATTCGATTAGAGATTGACGGAAAGAACGGTGAAAGAAGTCTTTTCGATTTTCGAGATCGCACCGTTGTTGATGCATATCAAGTCGATTATACACTTTAGTAAGTCTTTGAATAGAACTAATAAGGATTTATCATACTCATAGTCTTTGCAGCGTGCATTTACTTTGCCTCCCAAAAATGAGTTTTATGATATTGTTTTGATTTGATTATTCACTTTCAATTTTAATATGGTTTATATTTTTATATTTTCTTAGTGTTAAGAAACCATTACATTACGAGCAGAGAGCCCTATATAGCTTCAGAACTTTTGTTTACGACATTGCCAATAATACCGGATCTGTTGCAACAATAGTGGAAGTTCAAGATATGCCAAACATGGATCCAATATGGGTTACGCCCTTCGCAACTGCAACATTTCCAGAGAAAACGGCTCAGGTATGTATGGATTTTTGTTGATGGATCAAGAAAATTTGGCCCAAGTAAAATCGTATTAGGAAAAAATCTAGCGCATATGAACCACTACAGAAGAAATGAGCAGATTTCGCTTCATAATAAAGATGGTTAAAAATGGCTACTTAATCAATTTCTCGTATTCACGACCGCATAATCGGATCAGATACATAGCATATGAAAACTTAATGCTAGCATTTCTCAGTGCACAAATGACCACGTTATTGTCGGTCATCAGTGTATCCCAAGCTACAGAAATAAAGTTTTGAAAAGCTACCGCACAAAAAAATTTCAACACTTTAAAAATCCAAAAAATTTCTGCATGTTTACATTATTCCATTATAAGGTGATTCTCATATGAAAATTAAATGCTAGCATATCTAGTACAATACCGATAAATTGTTCGGTTCTGGTAGCCGTTTGCTAGTACCGACACTAAATGCCTACAAATCTGCTTTTTGTTGCGGCAAACATTCTCTGAGAATTTCGTTTTGATCCGATGATTGTATTGGAAGTCACAGGTATGAAAAGATTTTGAAGGCTTAGAAAAAGTGAACCAGTATTGTTTATTTCTATCCTACCGTGCTTATTTTATGAAAATTTGTTGGAAGCATATAATGATATAAAAATGACATACATATATGAATGCATCGCAATTTACAGGGATGGAAAGATTTTGAGGGTTACCACCCCCAACATGTGCAGTTATATTTTCCTTCTTCTATATTTTCCTTTCCTTCAAAATATGTGCAGTTATATTTTCCTTCTTCTCACCGCAACATGATAACAACTCGCAAGTATATTAGTAGCGTCTCTTAGACTGTCAAAAAACACTGTAGCTAGTAGCTCTATTCATTGTTTTCTAAATAATCCCTTGTGAGTGCAGAGTGCCAGAAAGAAGATAAAGACCGTTTTTTTCTTCAAATTTCGATTTGCTTTAACTTTAATTAAAAAAACTCTAACGCACCTGAACCGCTAGAAATACTAATGTTCGAAGAACAGTAGAAGAATCGTGCAGGTTTTGAGTGCATATTTCACCACATGAGCTGCTTATTACGGCCAACCTGTTTCAAACGCCACGTTCTACTTTGGTCTCAAGAATGCATTATAACTCATATGGTGGAAGGTTTCAGATATTACCACTGGCATGAATTTCAACGTTTATGAGAGCGAAACACGGGTTAATTATATTCGTTATCAGTTGCTTATTTCACAAAATTTCGAAAGCAGCATCTCATATAACATCAATGAAGAAAATGCGCAGTGCCTGTAGCACTGTAACTGAAGTTGGTGTTTGGGGCTGCGATCCGAAAAATTTGCAGAACTTTGGAATTGAAACATCGATTATTTATTTTCATTGTAAATGTTTCCGGTATGAATCCTAACTATACTAACTATAATACCGACTCGTGCTGCCAACCTTTCGCCAGTATCAAAGCCAAAAATATATCACATCTGCTTCACGTTGTTATATTACATTCGAAGTTATAGGAGTATAAAGAAATTTAGGATTACCTGCAGCGAGTTTTTTCAAATAATGGAAAGCTTAATATTTGCTGTTTATTGTCACTACAATATCATTACCAATTGCAAATTCTACGATAAAACCGGTTAATAAAGATATTGCAAACAAACACAAAACCAACAATAGCTGGCAACTCTATCGTGGCTTTTCAACCAAATTTGGCCTGAATAATGCTTATAGTAAGTTCCATTAATTGTATGAAATTCGTACAGATTTCATGACTGCACTGGAAGTTATAGGGCAAAAAGTTTTATTTTCCTGAGCGAATTTTCAAATCCAAATACACAAAAATTACCATAGCTGGCAGCACCAATCGAATTTTTCAACCAAATTTCTATCAAACAGAGTTTAGAGTAAGGTTCAGCTACTGTGTCAATTTCATGAAAATCTGGTAACTTATTCACATTTCATAGGGTAAAAAGCAGTTTTTTTTCTTTGTAATTTTTCAAGATGGCACCACTGGCACAGAGTTGCCCACAATTCAAAATCGCTTCTATCAGACCTGGTCCTACTTAATTCCAATGCATTCTGTAAATTTCAATGGTATCTGATAATTGATTCGTGAGTTCCCGTGAACAGAAGTTTTTGATGCTAAAAATATAGGTTGACTGGGAAAGGGTTACCGTTCTTGTCCGACATGAAATTTCCAAAGTTTTACTTTGAACGTGTAGATAAAGCATAAGATTTGTATACAGATTGGTTTTATTGTAAGAAACGGACAATTTTTGGAAATTCTATGGTTTAATGTTTTCACTTCCAAATTTTTATTTTTTCAAATTTAAGACACCAAAATTATCATAGCTGACAGCTCCAACCGAATTTTAGAATACCAAACGTGGTATTAAATAAGGTTCAGCTACTGTGTGAATTTCGTCAAAATCGAACGATTCAATCAGAATTTATAGGGCTAAAAGAAATTATATCTTTTAGTGATTTTTCAAGATGGCACCACTGGCACAGAATCACCCGCATTTCAAAATCACTTCTATCAGACCTGGTCCTATATAGGACCAATACATTCTGCAAATTTCAATTAATTCTGCTCATTGGATCGTGAGTTTCCGTGAACAGAAGTTTTTGATGCTAAAAATATAGGTAAATTGGGCAAGGGTTACCAGGCGTGCCCGTAATACCATATCTTTTTTTTTTTTTGTTTATGTAAACAAAGCACAAGATTTACATATGAGTGGCTTTTTTTTGAAAAAGCGGCAGTTTTTCAAGAGAGACGATGATTTGAAGGTTTTCACTTTCAGTGCCTGCCCTAGCTACAGCGTTGCCAGCACGCTCATCAAAAGCTACGAAAATCTACAACTAAATAATATCAATATGTCCTTAAAATTTCGTAATGATTGAATAACTCGGTCAAAAGTTATCGCAATTTAAAAATTTTCAAATTTTCCCGTTCTGTTTTTAGGCACCAAGCGCACACATGGGGTTAAAAAATTCCAAAGCATTATCCGATTCACATGTAAAACAGGTTCGAAATTTATTTCGTCAACTTTATTTTTGCAAAAATTATTTGTGTACGAAATAATAGGTATATTAAAAATATCACTAAAATGGCCGCCGGCGCCAAAGGGTTAAAAATTATTAGCTTTTTGTGAGACTTGGCACTATTCTGCATACACACCAATGTGTCCTGAAAATTTCAGCTCAATCGGATGGCGCGTTTCTGAGATTTTTTCACTGAAATTTTTTGATGATATATATATATATATATATATATATATATATATATATATATATATATATATATATATATATATATATATATATATATATATATATATATATATATATATATATATAAATATAGAAATATGAATTTTTGGCCAAAGTGATTTTAATACTAATGTTCTTCTTCGAACATTAGTAAAAATATCGCATCATTACGAAATTCACATGGCGTATTAAATCTTTACTAGAAAAATACATGTATGTTATTTGACGAATGTGCAGGCAACACTATAGCTAAAGCTAGCACGCGTAAAAAAATCCCTCGAATTATAGACTTTCCTGAAAAATTTTTGCTTTTCAGAATAGGAGGGATACGATTTATAACTTAAATGCTTCTCCCACCCTGATAGTTTGAAGGATTTGAAATTTTGCTTTGCTCAGAACGGTAATCCTTCACAAAATTACCTTTTTTGAGCACTTGAAACTTCTATTCACCTGAACTCACGACCAGGACGTCAGATCAACATGCTTTGAGTAAAGGCAAGTCTGCTGCACATTATTCAAACACGCTGGCAATTCTGTGGCTGTGGTGACGACTTAAAAAATCACTCAAAAGTAAAACGTTTTATGCGCTATAACTTCCAATAAAGTAATTTGATTGCAGAAATTGGATCTTACTGTAAACAAAATTTGGTAAACGCTAAAAAATCATTGCTCTACCCTTAATATATTTTGCAGCTAATATATTCATATTAAAAACATTTCTTAACATTATTATATTGACCTAGGAATAACATTACGTTACCAGCACAAAGCATTCTTAAAATTTTATATATTGACATGCGTGTGGTGAATGTGTCTGTTACAATATTATATTGGTAGGCCAATATTAAATATTAACATGGCAATAAGTAAAAAATAATAAGTAATAATAACATGGCAATAAGTAACAATAGTATTAACGACACGCGGTGTTCGCAAGCGGTCCCCCATCTAAATACTTACCGCGCCCAACACTACTTAACTTCGGTGATTTGACGAGAACCGGTTATTCCATTGTGATATTGTCGTATTCATCCTAACATACAATACTAGCATTGTACTTCGTTGTTTTACCATAAATTTCACCACCCTTGGTTAATACATTTATATTGGCATAGTAATATTTTTATGTTAAGATGTTAAGACATTTTGTCGAAATATGTTTACAGATGTTTTTAACATAAAAAGCTAACAGCCTTAATATATAAAGTTAAACTGCCAATATAATATTGTAACTTCCTAACATAAAATATTGAGCTGTTAAAATTATGTATTAGTGACAGTGCTGTTACTATGACAATATTAAGATGTTAATATATTGATTTCGGTCATTTCTCAACGTGTAGAATGTTGGTTGAAATATTAGGATGGGGCTACCAACTATGGTCATTTTGGTCATTTTTTACTTAAAGATAGGCTATGTTAGATCGACTGGTTATTGATCAAAGGGCGCTTTGCTGACAGACGCACATAGGCACAACAGAAACGCGTTGCGATACCATAGTCTCTCCCAACCACTGTACTCAAGTTTCTTTAATGAACTGCCCAATACCCTTTAAGTCAATCAAGGATAGTTTAGTTAGACTTGAGAGGAAGGTTGTCCCAAGTGAAGTCATTTTTTTTCTTGCAAGAGCCAAACACCGGTACATATGATGGAGGACAGATTCATCTTTATTTTCTGAGCCAAAGCTCAGACAGGAATGTTTGAATCCAACGCCCAACCATTGCGCGTGCTGTCCTATGAGGCAGGGCCTGATAAAAACGTCCATGGCATGCAAAGATATAATAACTGCCTGGTCCACCGATACGCAAAACTCTCTTGCGATATCACAGGTTGACTGTTCAACACAGGCCTTCTTAGCGTATTCGAGGTATTTTTTCTTGATGGCTAGTTTGACAGATATTCCTACAGAAATTGGACATGAGGCCCCAGCAGCAAGGTACCAAGTATTGGCAGTTGGTCAGCTACACAGTTATCCTGTATTACAATCAGTGTCCATATGAATTGCATTGCCGAATATTTCGGCATCTCGTTTAAAAATAAACGATATTCGGTGACACACCAATTGACTGTATAAGGACCTGCAAGGTCAATTGGTTGTTCGTGAAAATACAAATAGTAGCTCCAGATAACTAAGGACTACAGATAAGCCAGTTGATCGCACGGAAAATAGCCACCTTTTTAAAGACTTGCCAGAACCAGGCATTTTTGTTATTTTCAACAACGAAAATCCGGGCCGAAACCGCTTTTGCATTACTTCAGCTCGGTACCAGTTATCCTACCGACTTACTTTCGTTCTGTCAGGCTTTGAGGAGTCTATGAAGCATCCTTCCTCTTTCTTCAAATACAATGCTACCTCCATATTTATTTACTTATTTAGTACTTCAGAGAAAATCGTTATGTGTAAAATGGTTTGTATCCTCTTCTTCGTCCGATGACAATGTCAGTTTTTGCGATCGCTAGTTGGAAACCATGGCAAAGTGTATAGAATTATAACTGGGTGAACTCCTTGCATTTTCCAGAAAAAAAACACTTTGACCTTGAAATTGCGCCTCTATTTACGCAATGCATCATCTGTCAAAGCAACCTGAGAGTGAGCTTGTATTTTTTGCGAGAGTGTGCCAAAGAAATATTTACTCAATCCAAAGAAAGGAATTTATTTATTTCAAAGAACTGAAATTGAACATGCCCTGAGTAAAATTTGATATAGTTTCTGGCATCTGGCATAAATCGGTTCACGTACGATCACCGAAGTTAAGCTGTGCTGGGCGCGGTTACTACTTAGATGGGGGACCGCTTGAAAGCTGGCATGTTGTGGGCACGCAAAAACTTTCCCTTCCTTCATATCATAAGAGGGGTTTACTTTGAAGGGAGTGAAAAAATAAAAAAAATAGAGTCAATATCAATTTTTCCATTTTTCCTTTTTTCCTTTTTCTAAGTGCCACATTTTTTTATTTTTTTCTGAAGCGCTAGTATTATTTATGCCTAGTCATCACTTTAAGCTATAATGTGACACTTAATCAATGGAGTTAGGACAATTGAACACGAACAAAGTCAACCATGAACCCGGCAGAATTCGAACCCGCGAGCGGTAGATTGCTGCTTTGGACTGATACGTTAGCGAGCTAAGCTATCGACCCCTTATTTGTGTAGAGGAAATGTTGATAGAAATCATAAAAACTATCAATTTTTCGTCGAATATTGAAGCCTGGTTGTTGTTGAAACATGTAAAAATATGTTCGCGTTGTAGATATAATTTACTAAGTTCATAGACATAATTTACAAGATTTGAGGAAAATTATTTACTTGAAATAAGGTAAAGTAAAAGTTGTATTCTGTTGAATGTAATAAATTTTTACATGATATTTATACAAATTACTGATATCAAATAAAAGTTTATTTGATTTGTGGAAGATTTTACATCTCGTAAACAAGTAAATATTTTCTTTGATTTTCGGAAACATATTTCTCTGAGTGTGAGTATGTAGTTATCGAATCTTATCTTGCACCTCTTTCTGTTCAATGTGATTTCTTCCAATTTTCCACGCTGATCAACAATGCAATCTCAGGCCAGTTCACTGGATTTTTGGTCCGTATACATATACGGAGTCCTCACGCTGGTTAGGAACCAACTTCTTACGCTGCGACCATGGCTTTCCATCCAGCCCTCAACCCTTCTCATTACTTAATTTTCTTTGACTGGGACGAGGTGAGGATTTGCGGGAAAGTTTATCTTACCGTTCATATGGATCAACTTAATACTCATTTTTGTCAGTTTTTCACACGTATTCCTACATTCAAACCTACATTCAAAATTTGGAAATTAATTACTTAGTTTTAAAATATCATGTAACGAACTATAATTCAAAAAGTGGACAGTATCAAATAAGTTGAGATCCCCTTTATGGTAAATATATGTAAGCATTTTCGGGCAAAGTGATTTAAATATAAATTTTCTCAAAAATCAGTAAAAATTAACACCCCTCATTTCTAGACATTTCAAGTACGAGCTGTTGATGGTGATACTGGTATAGATAAGAAAATCAATTACAAACTCATCTTCAACGAAGCAGACTGTAAGTTAAATTTATTTACACATGAAATTTGAAACAATTGAAAAATTTATCATTTAGATTCCGATCTGATTAGCATCGATAAAGAAAGTGGAAATTTGCGTGTTAATCCAATCGACAGAGATATGTTGAATCAAGAAGTCTTCACTTTTTCCGTAAGTATATATAACACTGGTTAACAAAATTTAATTTTTGTCGTGCCACACGAACTTTTTTAGTGTTTTCGCAATGTGTAAATAATTAGCACCACGGTTACTTTAAAACTAAAATGTATTCGTTTGATCTTGGAAGAATTGTACACTGATTATTTCATATTATTCAGGTTCTCAAAGTCTACTTTACTTGCTCCAACGTTATTATTCTGGCTGACTGTATAAGAGATTAGAAACACACAACTTTGCAGAAGTCATAAAAGTGTTTATCTGTATTGGTATATTTTTCACATCCTCCGTCCGGCATTCTTATTTATCTCCAACGGGAATAAGTGTTATACAGGCCGCTTCAGTACAACTCCATTGCCCAATTGTACCTCACACGCTCGAACCCGGCTGTCTCTTCCAGGAAAAGTCTTCTTAATTCTCGCCACCTTCCAAAAAAACTCGAGGTGCATCATGAGCAAGGCTTGGAACACCGCGCGCGACTACAGAAGATCCAAAACCAGCTCTAGATGTACTGCACGTACAACAGCACATGTAATGAGCAGAATATATACTTTTCGTGTCGTAGAGTCTTGAGATGCAATCCGAACATAGAGAGGTCCCGTAAAATCAATTCCAACTGTTTCAAAAGGACGCGACAGCTGAAGCTTTTCTTTAGGTAGAGGAGCAAACGGCTGAACAGCAGCGTTTCCCTTGAACCGTTTACATACACTACATTTGTTAACAATCGTTTTGATCGCCTGTCGAGTTTTAATTATCCTAAAACGATTCCGTAATTGGACGAGCACGTTACTAGTTCCACTATGTAAAACTAGCTCATGCATATAAGAAATCAGTAAAACTGTAAAGCGAGATTTATTCGGCAAGACTATAGGACATTTCTCGTCAAATTCAATTCCTGATTCGTTTAACCGAATGCCTACTAGTAGAACCTCATCTTCGTCCAAAAAAGGGTTAAGCGACAAAATGTTGGAATGTTTTGGACATTGTTTTTTTACCGCCAACCGCAGTAACTTCTTCTTTAAATGCGTTGTGTTGTTAATCCAATATAGTTCTGTTTTCTGTAGTTCATTCGCTGTAAGATACTTATTTCCACTTTTGTTTCCTTTCAATTCCTTTCCTTTCAAAAAACAAAACGAAACACATAAGCGGTAGTCCGGATCACCTTGCGGTATGGACTGAAACTTCCGATATCCATAACTGCATGCTCTTCTGTTAATGAGGACTGAATATTCCTAGAGGTCAGCAAACTGCACTCGATCTTTGGTTGCGCTATTTCTTCGTTTTGGTCCATGGCGCCAAATATCAGAATTGAGTAATATCTTAGCAGACACACCACGTGTAAGTAAGTCTGCTGGATTATCAGAGCCAGGACAGTGCTTCCAGCTACCGACTTCCGTCGAATGACGAATCTCTTTCACATTGTCGTCAACGTATGCATTACGCTTGCTAGTACTGTTGCAAATCCAGTACAAAACGATCTTTGTAAATTAACGTTGCTTGCGAGAAAGCTTTAAATTATTGTTTAGGTAATCTGCCAATTTAGCAGCGACTAATGCTGCAGCAAGCTCCATCTTTGGTAGTGTCACTTCTTTTGAATCTTTACTTCGAATCGATGCAATACGTCCTTTTGAACATAAGAGCTCAGTGCTAATTGAACCATCACAATAGACGCTTCGTATGAAAGACATTGCTCCATAAGCCTTTGGGCAAGCGTCTGCAAAAATGTGCATCTCCTCCGTTGATCGATTTTGCTGATTGAAAACACATCGTGGCAAGGTAAAATCCGTTAAGTTATCAAGATCTGCTACATGCTTATTCCATTCTGCTATCATAATAGATTGGAGAGGTTCATCCCATCGCAGCTTCTGCCACCAGATTTTTTTGGAATAATAACTTTAATTTAGTTACGTAGGGCGTTAAAATGCCAAGAGGGTCATAAATAGCCGCAATAGTTTGCAACAATATTCGTTTCATTAGATTCTGAGGCCTCGAACGAAGAATACGGCTAAGATCAACGTTAAACTCATCAACTTCCGTCTGCCAAATGACTCCCAAAACTTTCTGCTTCACTAATAAAGTAGATTCTTCACGAAAAATGCGTTTTATTTGTATAGCGTTTGACTTCCATTTGCGAACTTTCACCGATATTCGCCCCGAAATCTCGCAAGTTTTAAAGTAAAGTTGCAAAGCATCCTCGTAGTCATCAACACTTCGTACCAAGTCGTCAACATAGAAGCATGATAAAAGCAACTCGACGGTTTTAAGGAACTCTGGCGCCGAGCAATTTAGATGCTTTCTAAGGACTGGACACAATAAAAATGGACTGCATCTAACTCCAAAAGTTATGCGTGTCATTACTAAAGTACAATAATAACTGAATGAATGTCTGCTAAATTCTTCAAGCACAAAAAACGATGTGAGTTTCGATCCTTGGGGTCCAGTTCGACCTGCAAAAAAGCCTTTTCAATATCTGCTGTCATTGCAAAGCTGCCTAGACGAAAGTTTAAGAGAACCACTAACACGTCAGGTAAAAGGTTCGGCCCTGTATACAGTACGTCATTCAGAGCCGCCTGACTACCCGTTTGGGCCGACGCGTCGAAAACAATCCTAGTTTTTATTGTTTCTTTATTCTTCTGATACACTGAACGGTGCGGCATGTAATATGTCCTGGGATGATACAAGGCATCTTTACATATTTCAGCAATACCTAAATCGATCCATTCATCAATTCAATCACTGTATTGCCTAAGCTTTTGCGGCTCTTTCTCCATAGCAAACGACATATGACGTGGTCCTTCCTCCCAATAAGTTAAACTTTTTACACATATTATGCAACAAATATGTGGGGTCCAAGATTTGTCTTGATGAGCCACACCAAAACAAAAATACTCGCGGTAACACTTCACTACAAATATAACAAATAAAGGTAGGATCGGTAATAAACTTTCTCGACATATTCGCGCAAGCACAGAAGTTAATTAAAACCAAAAGAGTTTAAATTAATAGCTAAAACAAATATATATAGCACTTCTTTTTTACGGCCGTCCATTTGCGTTTATCGCTACAATACTGAAAATAAACTTGACCTCATCACAAGAAAACAGAGGATGATTGAATCAAAATAAGTGCGTTTTCGTAATGAGGGTAAGTAGTCAAAACACGGTCATCTATTAACGTTCGTGTGGCATGACCGCTGTTGATCACTGTAATTAGTAAATAAGTACCTACATATATACTAAAACATCGTCCATTTATGAATTTATTTTGCTACCTCGTTTTGTCATTGTATATTTTGCCTCTTTCTACACTTCAAGATATACGCTTACAAGTTCGACAACGAAACGTGGGGTATTCGGAGTACTGCTGTTCTGATTGTAGAAGATATCAATGATCATTTGCCAGAAATCGATATTCAACCGAAATCTGTGGCTTTCCGAGAGGAAACCTATTTGACGGTTCCTTTGTCAAGGTTTACTGTGGACGATCTAGATCTGGTATGTGAACTGTAGGATTTCGCGGTTGATCATACATTTAGTTTGCTAAATACAATTCTCAATAATTTCGTATAAGCCACTTCACACTAAATTGATGTTTCTAGGGCTAACAATCGTATCAATAAAAATTTTTCAGCATCATTAGTTTTTCAGGGAATTCATGCTACGTATAATGTCACCCTATTTCAAAATGGTGGTATTCTGTATTCAGAGGCATTTGATGTCATACCCAACACAGGTTATAAGGAAGCGAACTTCAAATTAACCGTCATAAACGCACCGCTCCTCGATTATGAAGATGAAATTTGGAGGGACTTTGTATTGGTTGTAAGTATTGGATACATTACATTGATATATAGATACTAATATGACTAATAACAAAGTTTTGGCATTCACATTTATATTCACCGGTGTCAAAAAAAAAACCAAATGCTTGATTTCCAATAAATGTCATTTTAATTGATACATTTCTCCCCTTGCAAGACTTCAATTTAATATTAAATTACTGTTCGTATTTTCTTCAATGGAATTTAAATGCCATGATAGAGTTGTATCGAAATAAATTTGAATATCACCACCTAATTTCGAAATAATCGGATTACATTTGCTATTTTCTTCTCAATCAAATCCACCTCCTTACAGATCACCGCACAAGAAACAAATTTCCCTGAAAACCGAACGCAATTAACACTTCCCATCAGATTAATTAATTGGAACGATGAAGTGCCGATTTTCGAGCGAGACGTCTACAATGTTAGCCTATTGGAAACAGTAGGTGCTGGTTACTTCGTAGGAAGAGTTAGCGCAACTGATGCTGATGTTGATGACCGAGTAATGTAAGTAGAATATCTAGTCGAATAATATAAATATACAGAATGACTTATTAAGGGGACATAGCACCTTCAAATTGAAAAAAATTGTTTTATTCAAAGGTTAGTTTTTAATTGAATAATGAGACATATCTGAAACTTTATACACATACTTTACTTGCTCTATACTATATAAAAAAAAAATTATTAAACATTTTTTGTGGCCCCCTGTCGTCTGCTACAATTTTTTTGAAAAAACACAAAAAAAACCTGCCGTGCACGACAACTCCCCTTAGAAGAGGCTGAGAAAAAAGAAAAACAGGGCTATCATCAGCATCAAAGCGGCCTTAGAATGAACTGAAAATTTGGTTGAAAAATAACAAAATGGCGGTGTTTTTGCGAAAATCGAGGTTTTTTTCCCCCAAAAATCGATTATAACTAAAAAAAATTTAATGCCGATTTTTTCATTCGTAATTCATTCTGAGCAAAAACATGTGCAGATTAACATGTTAAAATTTCGGAACGATTGGATAAAAACATTTTTCTTAATTATGCACGCCAACTTGAAAAGGTTGTTGCGAGAAACGCGTTTAAAGTTAAAATTCAATATTTTTTGTAATAAATCTTACCGAAATTTAATCTGCGTTGCCTGAACCATGCAATATACCTTCCTCTTGCTCATACTCCTCCTCTTCCAAAGATTTTTGCTCTCTTCGAGCAGTTGTGGTCTCTTTAGATGCCCCAACCGAGTGTTTTTCCGCCTGGTTGATTCTTGCAGCATCTCCATTTTCTGCATGTTCCAGCGCACATTGGCCAATTGCAATTCCCATGACTTGCATTATTTTCAAGATAGCCATAAATCCTTCATTGAATGTACATGCAGAAATATTTGCAGCCATATTTATGATATATTTTTTCCACAAAAAGTATGTTTAGGGGCCAAATTCCAAATACAAGAATTATAGCTTTCGTTATTATTCTGCGTAAAATTGCCCAAGCAGCGCTTTAATAAATCGTTTGATGATAAGTCTTCATAAATAGGCTATAAAACTTCTTGTACCTCATCATCTAAAGGCGGAGGATACTTAAATTTTTTTAAAGTATTACCACCAGCTGCATCCGCCTTGCGCCAGATACACCAAGTCTTTTCACCTACAGGACAATAAAAGTGTTGAGGGTTCTCATCAGTTGAAATTTTTTGGGAATATGCTGCCCAAATTTCCTTGCGCATGTTATCAACCGAATTATAATTTCGTCGTATAGGTAGGCCATAATATGTTGATAAATTTTTCATTAATTTTAGTGTCAGTTGAACTTTTTTCGGACCTTTTTTAGAGTTTCCAAACTTTTTTTAGAAGCATCTTTTTCAGCAATTTTTTTCACGGAGGCTAACTTTGTTTTGCTTCTTTTGAAGGAGCTGACTCAATTTTCTTTCTCTACACTTTAGCCTAAGTCGATGTAGCGGTATAGCGAAACGAACGAAAATCATAGAAAAAATGACCTTGGCGCGCTTCGCTATATATAGTCATACAATTTTTTTTTTTTGTAATTTCAATTTTATATTATTAAAATCATGTTTTTAAAGCTTCATTATAACATATTCAATCAAAAAACAAAAATCCATTAATGTCCCTTTAAGATATGTTTGCAAACATGAGATATTTTTTGCAAAACTGTTTACTGCCTAGTTGCACATTCGCACATTCCAATCGCAACTCAAGTCAAATTAACAAGACTATAATGCGAGTCGTTATGAATAAGTATGTGTATCGCAGCCACTTTGGAATGAAGACCTAAAAGGTTATATTTCTAATCCTAACATATTTTTGGACTAAATACTTGCTTATTTCTATTAAAAACTTGTTTCTCTGGAGATTACCAGCTGTTTGAAACACATCAGACTGTCAGCCATCAGATTTTCAATTTCCAAAACTATCTTACAATTGACAGTTTGCTTTTCATTTTCAACTTCTGTTTTCAACTTCGCGCCATAATCAAATTACATTAACCCAAATAAACAAGAGAACATTCCACGGCAAAATAGAATACATCAGAAACTGACCCTTGTGTTGCGGAAGCAAGTTTACAATAAAAGTTTGCAAGCAGGAAATTTCTTCGAAATATTTCACATTTTCCCGCTATCACAAGATAAATATTCATTTTTCTTCAGTGAGTGGGGTTAACAGTACTGTAGAGTATGGACCGTGCATAATTTGTAGAGATTGCTGTTTTGTAATGATGCTCCGTAGTGCGAGAAGAGATATCATTGTTAAAGTTTAAAGTAAATTTGTACGCGGAACATGTCCGCTCAGTGGAACGAGTAACAAGGCTGTGCGTATTTGGTGGAAGCGTGAAAACTTTCGTTGGTGGCGAATTTGTGAGAGAACGGCACAGCTGAAAATTATTATCATGGGCATCGTCATCATCTTCTTTAGAAGATGCTATTTGATTTTTGTTATAATGCTACTTCGTATTGTTTTTGGTTGAAAATTATTTGCAGTATCTATTACATAGTACGTGAAAGTTGAATGAGATAGTAATATTCCTTTCACTATTGTTCATTCAAAAGCTTTGCACAAAAATTGATTTGAACTTGACCAGGATATGAAGATTAGATACTTAACTCATTTACTGAGATTCATCACCACTTGAATAAAAGCTAAATTATGAGACTTCGTGAAATACATAGCCTCCTTGAATGGAATATTATCAAAATTTCGTCAAATGAAAAATCTTGTGAATAATTCAATTCAGTATTTCTTTCTTATTGGTTTTTGCACATAGTTTAATTGAAGATAAACACGTGCGTTTCAAACAATTTAAGCATTATTTATTTATTATTCAAATCTCATTTAACAGAAAATCCAGTTATAAAATGAGATACAAATAATAATCAAAAAATCATTAATATAAAGCAAAACAGGAATAAAAATAGTAATAATAATAAAAAAAAATTGAAGAAAATTTAAAGAGAAAAATGCACAATAAAAATAACTAAGAGACCACGTTAACATATCAATAACATGTTTGTTTAAAAGAAAGAAAAGACATGGACAAAAAACCAAACTGGTGCTCATCATGGCTTCTAAGTATCCTAGGTATAGGTGAGTAAAAATACACAAGAGTACGCGCAAAAGGAGTAAGGAAAAGCGATTGAGTTCTAACCGAGCGATCAGATACACGTAATAAATGACACACACGAATGTTGGAAGAGAGTAAGCCATGATAAAGCTTGTAAAGAAGACATTCATCAAGGAATACTCTGCGGGTACTCAGCAAATGGAGATTTGACTAAAGCAGACGGTCATCATAAGGATGATAAGCAACATTAAACTTGAACAAAAGTCAGCGAGTAAACTTACGCTGAACGGATTCAACAGCATTAGACAGGTACACGAAACGAGGAGACCACACTTGAGAGCAATATTCAACAATGCTACAAACAAGAGAAATAAAAAAACGAACACATGTGCTGATATTGGTTGCAAAGCGGGAGCAGCGCAGAACAAAACTAGCTACTTTTGAAGACTAAGCAACCACAAAAAAACATGCAGATCAAATTTTAACTTCGGATCAAAGAAGATGCCGAGGTCTTTATGTTGATCTATATGCTTCACACATTTGTTGATCTACATGCTTCACACATTTATATTGCCAGAACTAAACAGCCTAAATCCTTTTGGTCCTACATCAATTTTTTAAAAAACTCCCAAGTAGTGATGCGCGATTACGAGATATTAAAATCGATTGTTTCGATTGTTCAAATATCTCGGAACATCTCGATTATTTAAGTTGGACTCGATTGTTGCAATCGAGATAATCGAGACAATCGCGCGATTCGAGATAATCGAGACAATCGAGCGATTCGAGATAATCGAGACAATCGAGCGATTCGAGATAATCGAGACAATCGAGCGATTCGAGATAATCGAGACAATCGAGCGATTCGAGATAATCGGCCGATTCGAGATAATCGAGACAATCGAGCGATTCGAGATAATCGGCCGATTCGAGATAATCGAGCGATTCGAGACAATCGAGGCAATCGAGACAATCGAGACAATCGAACATCTCGCAATCGATCATTCGGTCGGTCAAGTCATCGACAATCGGTTGACGGCAATTGAGTGGGCCATAAAGCACGTTTCGTTGGCGCAGCCAATAAAAAAATGTTCAAATATTTCAGCAAAAATATTAAGTGTTATTATTTGATCAAACTGCAATTTTTTGGGAAATATTGATGTATAAAAGGATATGTTTATCTTAAGTTAAAATTAAGATATCTTTAACTCTTTGGTGGCGGTGGGCATGTTAGTGTTTAAGCACACCAGTATACACAGTATGCTTGTAGAACCGCTTGTGAAGAATAGATTTGAATGGATTGGATATACTATTTAGTAGATTTTTTTACGTGTGCATACATATGGAATGTAATGATCAGATATGCATGGAAATTTGTATGGCTAGCATTTATCATGTATAAATGGCTGGTAGTTTTGCTAAAACTATTAAGTCTGATCAAAGTGTATGATCAAATATTATATGAAGTTGAGTTTTGTCATGCTGTTAAGTATGTTAAAATAAAATCTGCTTTTAGATAGTGCAGTTTGAAAGCATATCATTTATCCAGTATTTTCGTACTTGCGAGTATTTTATTCAAATATTCAAAAAGTTTTTAGGGCAAAAGTACCTGAAATCGGCCAATTTTGGGTAAGAGTGGTTTCGGACATAACGGGCCAAGACCTATTGCTGTGATACAAAGATTTCGGTTTTGTAGGGGAGTAAGGGGTTTTTTGGCCATAGTTTGGCAAAAACTGCCTTTACCGCGCTTTCAATGATTGAAAGTGGTCGGGGAGTACAATAGTGATATTTTAAGGATGAAAAAAATTTTTATGGGGAAAATTGGGCAAAAACGTCGAAATTTTCCAAAATTTTTTTTTTGCGTAGCTTGAATTCGGGGACATTTCTGAGCTGTTTCGGGCGAAATGTCCATACAAGTCTGTGAAAAAGTGGCCTAGTTTCGAAGATATGGCAAAATGAAATCTGCCGGAAAACCGACCGGAAAAACTGAAAGTAGCACTAAAAGTGCTAAATAAGAGAAGGTTGAGATCCTTTTTGGTTCGATGATTGGCTTCTCCGGCTGTGCATTATGCCGTATCTTCGAAACTAGGCCACTTTTTCCCAGACTTGTATGGACTTTCCCCCTAAACAGCTCAGAAATGTCCCGGAACTCAAGCTAGGAAAAAAAAAATTTGGAAAAATTCGACGTTTTTGCCCAATTTTCCCCATAAAAAATTTTTTCATCCTTAAAATATCACTATTGTACTCCCCGACCACTTTCAATCATTGAAAGCGCGGTAAAGGCAGTTTTTGCCAAACTATGGCCAAAAAACCCCTTACTTCCCTACAAAACCGAAATCTTTGTATCACAGCAATAGGTCTTGGCCCGTTATGTCCGAAACCACTCTAACCCAAAATTGGCCGATTTCAGGTACTTTTGCCCTAAAAACTTTTTGAATATTTGAATAAAATACTCGCAAGTACGAAAACCCTGGATAAATGATATGCTTTCAAACTGCACTATCTAAAAGCAGATTTTATTTTAACATACTTAACAGCATGACAAAACACAACTTCATATAATATTTGATCATACACTTTGATCAAACTTAATAGTGTTAGCAAAACTACCAGCCATTTATACATGATAAATGCTAGCCATACAAATTTCCATGCATATCTGATCATTACATTCCATATGTATGCACACGTAAAAAAATCTACTAAATAGTATATCCAAACCATTCAAATCTATTCTTCACAAGCGGTTCTACCAGCGTACTGTGTATACTGGTGTGCTTATACACTAACATGCCCACCGCCACCAAAGAGTTAAAGATATCTTAGTTTTAACTTAAGATAAACATATCCTTTTAAACATCAATATTTCCCAAAAAATTGCAGTTTGATCAAATAATAACACTTAATATTTTTGCTGAAATATTTGAACATTTTTTTATTGGCTGCGCCAACGAAACGTGCTTTATGGCCCACTCAATTGCCGTCAACCGATTGTCGATGACTTGACCGACCGAATGATCGATTGCGAGATGTTCGATTGTCTCGATTGCCTCGATTGTCTCGAATCGCTCGATTATCTCGAATCGGCCGATTATCTTGAATCGCTCGATTGTCTCGATTATCTCGAATCGGCCGATTATCTCGAATCGCTCGATTGTCTCGATTATCTCGAATCGCTCGATTGTCTCGATTATCTCGAATCGCTCGATTGTCTCGATTATCCCGATTGTCTCGATTATCTCGATTGTCTCGATTATTCTCTCGATTGTTTTGGCGCATCGATTGCGATTCTCTAGATTGCGATTATCTCGATTGTTTTGTGGCGCCGATTGCGATTATCTCGATTGTTAAAATATCTCGCAATCGCCCATCACTACTCCCAAGTATTGCTAAAAGTTTGCATCTGAATTATACTGCTAATTCCACTCCATATGATGTATGTAAACTCTTTGCTTCCTATATATCTTCTTCTTCTCCAATACAATTCCTTAGACATGAAAATCTTTTAGAAATTGAATTCAGAACGAAACTGAACTTCTAATGAAAGTCATAATGGTTCCGGTAGTATTCTCAACATTCCGGCCAAATTATTTTGCTCATTACTGTGCGCCTTTGGTAAATTGCCAATAATTTCCTTATATTATAAAGCTGGTGATTCCACGTGACACTCAGACTACCGCCCCATTTTGCTGCTTCACTGTTTTAGCAACATCCTCGAGAGAGTGGCTTATATGAGAGTTTATCCTTTAGTTCAACCTGCTCTAGTCCATAAACATCATGGTTTCGTTACCTCCTCGTATCCTTCATACATACTGTTGCATCTGCTCTTGATAACCAAAAACTGATCGATGAGTTATATACTGTTTTTGAACTCCCTCCGCAACGGCATATCCTTGGTCCTCTTTTCTTTCTTCTATTCGTAAATTACTCTTTATCACTCATGAGTTTTCCTTCTCTGTTTTATGCGGCCAATTTTGAAATGTTCCGTGTAATCGAGACACAAGAAGATTAACGACCTAATGTCCATATCTGGTAAGCATATCTTATACGAAATTATCGAGATCATCCAGTGATTTCATTAATCTTCCCACTTGTTTCTCTCTATCCTTTGTAGCCTTTGTAAGTAGCATCGATAAATATTACCGTCAAATTTGCTGTCACGTTTGGTGTTTACACTAGGTCTATCTGAACAATGCACTGGAATCTTTTCAGCGCAGATTCACTCATACCTTTTTTACTGATTTTCGAAGAAAATTAGTTTTAAACTCGTTTCGCCGAAAATTCATATATCTTTATGTATATATATATATATATATATATATATATATATATATATATATATATATATATATATATATATATATATATATATATATATATATATATATATATATATATATATATATATATATATATATATATATATATATATATCAGTAAAATAATTAAGGGAGATAATCTCTGGAGTAGCCGATACGATTGAGCTGAAATTTTCGGAGATTATAGATGTATATAGTGGGTAGGTCCATGACTTGCTGGAATTCAGACATTTTGAACCTTTTGGCGACAGCGGGCATTTTACTGAATTGGCAGGTACATACTCTTATATTTGCAAGCAGTGTAAATTTTTGTTTAAAAAAAACTATTAAGAATGAAAACTTATTATGCTTTAAGCTGGCTTATGATAAAGAATTGGAAATTGTGAGCCGTGCGTAGGTGCAGCGTGCCTAAAAGTAGGCAAAGATTTTTTTTCAAATTTTGATTTGTCATAACTTCTGACCGAAACATTGGATCAGCGTGAAAATTGCAGAGCGTATTGATGTTGACTAAGATTTAACCCATTTTCAAGACAGTGCAGGCAACTCTGTAGCTATGGCAGGCTCCTGAAAAAAAATCCCTCAAATCATCATTGAAATTTTCCAAATTCCGATTTGCACAAGATCGGCAACCCATCACCAAAATACCTCTATTTTCAGCACTCGAAACTTCTGTTCACGATAACTGACGACCGGATAATCCGGTCATAATGAAATTTACAGAACATGTTGGTATTAACTAGGACCAAGACTGATAGAAGCGATTTTGAAATGTAGACAATCCTGTGGCAGTGGTACCATCTTCAAAAATCATTGTGAAAAAAACTGCTTATTGGCCTATAACTTCCGATTCAGAAATCGCATTTTAATAAAACTCATACAATATTTGGACCTTACTTTAGACAACATTTATATATTTGCCAGTTATGGTTATTTTCGTCTCCTAAATTTTTCAAATTTGCTCAGCAAAATAAAGCTTTTTTCCCTATGTTTTATAAAATGTAAACCAAATGCCGTAGAAATTTCGTAAAAAAAACATGAAAGGGCTGCCAGCTATGACCATTTTTGGATTTTTTTTGGAATTTCTGTACTATGCGATTATGCCATTAGATTTGCAAATGGGAATTAACAACAAATTTTAACGTTTCGAAAATTTGAAATGTTTTGAGGGTAGTAATCCTAAAATTATTTTCACCCCTATAACTTTCAGCGCAGTCATTCGATCGAAATGAAATTCGCAGGGCGGCTTTAACTTAACGTATGCTGCTAACACAGCATCAGACATATTCGTTAATATTGCACCAACAGATGCTTCAAACTTCATACTCATATGCAAGCATTTGCAAAAAAATAAAATCCCAGTTTTGAAAATTTCTCGGATGGCAGCCTCAAACAACGTTCAACTGCTGAAACTTTCGATGAAATTCTACGATGAGAACGAAATTCAAAGGATAAGTTGATTTAAGTATGAGCTTGTTATGGTAAACTTTTTGCTGCTTCGTTGGAAAAGTGTTGCCAGCACCGAACATTTTCATCATCTATGTAACAGGGGTTTGTTGCTTTGGATAAGAAATGGTTCATATTATACTGCAAAAAAGTGTATAACGTCTTTCCACATTTTTTTGTCACCCAAAGACAATTTCTTCGAAAATCAGTTTTCTAGCGGTTCTGATGCGCTGGACTTCTTTGAATTCCGGTTTCCCTACCTTTCTTACAATGATTTTCTTTTATTCCTTCACTTTCCTTCTCTGAAATCACATGACGTTTCTTATATAAGTGCCTCTTCTTTAAATTATTCTATAGAATGGTAGAATTTGACTTCAGTAGCCACGTTTGCGTTTGTGAAGCAAATCATGGCACTAGATCATCAAATGTGTTAAACGTACTCTTTGCACATTCACCGCTGATACTGTATTTATTTAGGAATTTTTTAAAAAAGTAGTGTCCTACAGTATAATTTTGCAATATAAATTTTTCCTATTTAAATATTGTTTATTCAATTTTTTCATTTCTGTCCTAGTTTGCTTTCAATCTTATTTTTGCTATGAACTCTGTGATTGAATTTTATTCATTGAATGAAATTAGTTTTCTGTGAATAAGTAAATAAATAAAATTCGCGAATAGTATTATTGTTTTTATTGTGTACCAATTTTTTCCTAGCTTGTGCAAATATTTTAATTCAAATCAATTTTTCCCTTTTTGAAGCTAGATTTATTTATTTTATTCGACATATATCGATATTTCGAAGGTAATCTGCCCTCTTCTTCAGTGTCTATTGATCTAATTTTAAAATAACTTAGGTAGTTTATTTAAGGTGCTTACTTTTAAAGTATTGACTAATTGGAATTGTTTTTGCGGGATGATTAAAATTGAAAAAAAAAAATTTTTTAAATTTTTCAATTTTAATCATCCAAGAAACAAAAACCAGCCATAAGAGTTCCAATCATTTTTAAGTCAATATTCAAGCAAATTCAGGAACTTTTTGAACGCTGTGACATTAAAGCAGTTCCAACCAGTAGAGTAAAAAAATTAAGTACCTACAAAATTATGTCACGTGATAGACAAAAAATGTAAAAAGGAAAAATGTGGAATATACAGAATTACTTGCCCAGAATGCGACAAAATATACATTGGACAAACGAAACGGTTAGTTGGTGTTAGACTAACCGAACATAAGCGGGAAGCAGCCTCAGCAAGGAAAAGGAACACAACGGTAGTACGATCAGCAGTAGCAAAACACATCCTGGAGGAGGAGCACAGCATAACGTGGGACAACGTGGAGGTGATTAAGAAAGTACAGCAGGTACGAAAACTGGATGCATACGAAAGCCTGAACATATGGAAAACCCCGATGGACAAGCGACTAAATACAGACCAAGGAAACTGTGTATCACCATTGTTCAGGTTAATTTAAACAGATATTTTATGATGATAATGTAATTAATATAGATAGTAAAAAGAACTTAAGTATATAATTAATAAGTCAATTAGCCGGTAATTAGCAGGTAATTAGTATTAGTCAATACTTTAAAAGTAAGCACCTTAAATAAACTACCTAAGTTATTTTAAAATTAGATCAATAGACACTGAAGAAGAGGGCAGATTACCCTCGAAATATCGATATATGTCGAATAAAATAAATAAATCTAGCTTCAAAAAAGGAAAAAATTGATTTAAATTAAAGTATTATTGATATAGTACATGTGCAAGAAATACTCATAATCTTATAATTACATCGTCGGTCTTATAATAACATTTAAAAAAAGCTTCACTGCAGATTAATCAATGTCATCCACTAAGTGGTGGCTACCTAATTTCAAACTATCGTCCTTACATTATTTTACGTGATGCCTACAAGCAATGGAACAATTTTGAAATTATACCGTTTCCATTTCGTCAACTAAAGAACGCCGAAGCTGAAAGGGTATAACCTACCCAATGAAAGTATATATCACCAGCTGCCAGAATTTCCATTACTAACATTATAGCTGAAATAAATAAATTGCTTCGCATATAATGGTACATGAGTCCATTATTTCAACAGGATATTCAATATCGCTGTCAGGAAAAAACCACAATGGAACTAGTATGTAGAAAAATGAAAATATCCGTCTTTAACTTTGCTCCTTGTCTCATTCTTATACGTAATCATATTTATACCCTAGGTCTGATCAGCTTAGACAACACTACGCACTCCATTAGCATCATCAAAAGCTCCATGCCTAAACTAATAAGATTAATTCGTTGCTTCCATTCAGTTCAAACAGAATATCACCATAAATGAATTAATCAAAGTAAAAATCACCACAAAGATAAATATTAACACTGTCATTTCCTAATGCTTTGTGTGAATAACGTATAAAGCTTTTGCTGAATTTCTTAGCTCTTGATAAATTAAATATCAAGCTCAGTAAACAGATTATCTTCAATTTCGGCGCTTAAAATCGATATGAGCATTAATTTACAACTCCTTAATTTTAACTGAGATTATTTTGGCTTGAACTCCAGCCTCATACTGAATTTGTTGAAAATTTCCTTGATGAACTGAAATTGTTTTTGTTCAATACAATCTTTGCTTTGATGAATACTATACTAATAATACAACTATTACCCTTCATGTTAAAAATTTTGCATAGAGAAGATTTCAGTGCAGATAAATTCGCGCCAGTATTATAGAAGATTAGAAAGTCGTTAATGTAGATAGCCAGCATTAAGTTGACATTATACGAATAATGAATGTAGTTGCTTCTATAAAAGTAATTGAGTTCAATGTGTGTTCAAATCGTGTTGCTGATCGCAAATACGACAAAAACTACAGTACTGGTTTATGCAAATTACATAACCCTGCAAGCGTATTCATGAAAAAATTATTTTCTTTCCGTATGCCCTTTCAGGCACATCTCTGAATATATGGAACTGAATGTCTCTCAGTACCTTGTCAGCGAATAAATGTCTTGAAACAAGAATACTGTTAAGTGCCTCCACATCTTACGAAGTTCGAGCCATTTCTGTGAAATATGGGAGGCACAGGTGCGTCCCATTCCAGATTTTGTTTGATCAGCTTACTATGGACCCCAAGTAGTTCCAGTGAATCGAATAATCTAGCTAGCTCAGAGGCGATGTTTTCTCTTTTACTTTTTCAGAAAAGTTACCCTGAATCTTTACTCGAAAGGCTGCCATTTTATTTCATAATAGGCACTCGATAGATCTAGCTCTTTTTCTCTATCTTCGATTGGAATTCCTTTCAAAAGCCTGGTGTGCTTTGCGCTCCATTTCCTTAATTTGAATCCTAACTATTCAATATCGAGGGCTTCAGCACTAGTCTTCGCATTAGTTGTCAATGTAAAACTCTGTTTATTTTTTAGGCCTCTAGCAAATAGTAGGACTATCTTTCAAATGCTAGCTCTTGGAGGCATCTCATGGCAAGATATGGAGCTGATTTATCTCCATATGTAACCATCAAAAGCTCGAAAATTTCAATTGGCTCATTTGGGTGACTACGCCAAAATATCAGATGGAAAGGTCGATGATCTTCATGAACAAAAATCTGTCAGTACACCTTTCGGATATTCCCTATCTTAGGCAGCCTGGTTCTTAGTAGGGTGATCAACATTTCGTCTTGTATGATCGGTCCCCAATACAGTATATCGTTGAGTGATAATTGGGTAGTCGTCTTGGCTGATGCATCAATGACCACCCGTAGTCTTGTTTAAGTTGATTCGGACATAATGTCACAATGATGGAGTAAGAAGTAGTGATTTCTAGGTCTAGACTAACTTTTTGCATGTGTCCCAGCTTTAATAAATCGCCAAAAAACTCTGAATCTTCTACTCGAAGTCCTTTATTTTGTTGCGATCGTCGCTCAAGTCCCAAAAAACTTCACATTGCAATGTCGTTAGATTCAATCAGTCTGTTTTCATTGAATGGTAGTTTTATGTTGAATGGTAGTTTTATGATAAACCTTCCATCGACCGTTCTTTCTATTTTTTGATTGAAATTCATCTCGCACAATTTTTCAGCTCCAGTTAGCTGTTACTTTTTCGACTCAACTTCCTCAGGCCGCCAAAACTTGCTCATTATTCTGTTGATCTCCTCTTCTACTGCGGAGATTCCGCTAGTTGGTCTAGTTAAGAGCATTTTGCTTATTTTACCAGGCACCACCCAAAAAAAACTGTGTTCTGTAGCACCGGTAATCCATCGTTAAGTTTTATTTGTCCTGTTGTCAGAAGTTGATGATAGATCTCAGCATGGAATAGTACGAGGATTTATCCAGGAGCGTGAAATTTTGCTGCAGCTAGCAGAATGTCTTCTTGGATGTTCCAGTTCACCACATTTATGGCCTGTGTCGGCTGTTTCGAAATTATGGTTTTTAGTACGTGGACTTTTTTTCTCTCTAAGAATGATTTCCCATATTCCAAATATAAACTTGTCCTTTCGCAATCGTTTTGGTGGCCGTTACCAATGCTTTGGGTTTGCATTGTCGCTAATTTCAGTGGCAGATTCAGTTTTCGGACGATACGCTCAGTCACCACATTTATCTGGGAGCCAGGATCGAGTACAGCTCTACAAATCATCTTTTGTCCATTCTGTGCTGACAATTCGATAGAAGCTGTGCTTAACAGTCCGCAGCCAAGATGAGACATTTGTGTTGATGTCGTTAGTAATACTGGCGACTTCTTTTCGTTCGCTGATTTCGTTGTATTCACGGTTTCTGAGAGCACTCTGAATTATTTCGGCTCGGTAACTGAGTGGTATTCTTCGATGGATGAGCAGGTTGACGCAAAATGCCCTGGCTTTAGACAATTCAGGCAAATATCGTTTTTCTTCGCATGCTGATGATTTAAAGAATTCTTTGCAGCTGAATAGAAAATAAAAGCCCTGATGCTGAACACACGATGCTCGAGTGGACGTTAGCGTTCGAGCTATGTTTCTGCTTTGGTTTTCCGGTTTCCTCCTTGAAGTCAGGTTTTCCAGAGATTAATCCAGAGATCCAAAAAAAAACCCAGTAGCTGCAGCAGAGTCGGAGGTTCTCTCGGGTTTTCCAAAGATTACTCAAATAGTTTATGCGATGCTTTATCCAATTTTTTCACGAGTAGATGAATGATAGTCAAATCAACTACCAAAGTCCATCAGTGCTCCAACCCTAAGCTTCAAAATCTTTGGAGCTTCTAAGCTCATAGTGATCACTTGAATCAAGTTTCTCTAAATTTTCAAACCTGATCGATCGTGAAGCTTTATCAATACCGTGGTTGTGATCTAGGCATTTGTCAGCTTTTTTGTCGTAGTGCTGCCAATATTGTACATTTACTTATAAAAGTGCTATCGGTTTTTCATATATTTGAAATTTGCCAATATTGTACATTTACTTATAAAAGTGCTATCGGTTTTTCATATATTTGAAATTTGTTTTCCTGGATTTTCATACATATTCTTTGATGATGTCGCTCTGTTCCGCCAATGCTTGCTGCGACAAAGCCGATAAAACACCCCTCATAACATGCTTTGGGTTTTGCGGACTATCATTTCACGCCAAGTGTGCAGGTTTCACTGCTCCCATGGGCGATTGTATCAATCGCGCGGACTCCGGCATTCATTACTACTGCGTTAAATGTCGAAAGTTCTCGATATCAACCTACGTTGAGAGACTCAGGGCCAATCTTCGGAACTTTGCTGCGCTCGAGGCTTCCTTCAACGTTCTTAGTAAGCAGCTTGAGGATTCCCGCAAGGAGACCGATAAGCTCCTTAAATACGCGTTAACGGAGCGTCCATCTACATCAACTTCACAAGATTCGCTGAACATCTGTGAAGCGACTACGATTTTATCTCCTGCTTCACCTGTTTCTCTTGAAATTCCTCTACCGGCTGGAATTTGCACTCGCAGCCAAAAGCAATTGCATTTAACCCAGGCCCAGCTGCAGCAGCTTAACTCTCAGGCTCGGCCTGTTCTTACATCGGCTGAATCGGTACCACCAGTGGATTTTCGACAAATGAACTCTCCGAGCTCACAGGCGCAAACTAACCCATCCTCCAAGCCTCCAGCTCAACGAAAACGTGTTTCACCAGTCCCACAAAGTGATATTTCCGCTAGAGATGCTAACGCCGTTTTAATTGCTACATCTTCCGACTCTTTGTTATCGGATCATGCACCGACTGCAGGTCAACCGAGATCTTCAACAGGTCTTTCTCAGCCTTGTCAGCCAGCTACTCTACCACGCCTGGTTGTTGCTTCGCCACCTTTGCATGTATTTGTATCGCGTTTCGCATACAATACTTCAGCAGAAGCAATCATGGATTACACCACTGCCAAACTTGGCTACTCACCACCTTTGCTAATCTGCAAAAAGCTGACACCTGATAACCTGCAGAATCAGGAAATCTCCTCGTTTAAAATAACGGTAACTGCTGGCACTGATCTTCTACTTCACAAAGGATTTTGGCCATCTGGAGTACTATTTAAGGAATTCACCAGGAGACCTCGTAAAAATTTTCATCAAATAAAACCAAAAGTCTCCATAACGTAAGAACCTCAACTTCAGATGATAATGGGTGCTTAACTGGAATCAGAACCAATGGAATCAGAACTTTAGAAATTAATAAGATAAATCCAATTCATGTATACTACCAGAACGTTCGTGGACTTAGGACTAAGCTGAACACGCTGAATCTCTCCTCTACTCTTTCGTCTGATCATATAATCTGTTTAACCGAAACATGGCTAACAGTGGATATTTATGATAACGAGCTGTTTCCGTTTCATACTGTCTTCCGTCGCGATCGTGATCGAGCTACATCAGGTAAAAGCGATGGCGGGGGTGTATTGGTTGCAGTTCACGGTTCTCTTCAAGGAACATTCTGTATGGATTTCTCTCCTTCTCCTCCTGTTGAATGTATTGCTGTGCGTGTTACCCTTGCTCCCACAAAAATTCTCATTGTTTTTTCAGTATATGTTCCTTGTAATTCCTCAGTTACGGTTTATAGTAAATTTTTTGATGAGCTCTCAACCTACCTCAACGTTAGCTTTCCTTCTGCTTTTTCTTTAATATGTGGTGATTTTAACTTACCGAACCTGGTTTGGAATCATAACTTTTCTTCAATAATCTCTTCCAGCAATATTTCCTTAATAACCTCATCCTTTTTATCTTTGTGTTCACTCTCCCAAGTAAACTGTGTTCCCAATATAAATAACAAAATACTAGACTTCATTCTATCTAATATTCCCTCCAATAATATCAGTGTTCATACCGCATCCTTTCCCTACGTCCAAGCTGACTTACATCATCCTCCTCTCTCAATCGCACTTCATATCGATCTTCAGACATCTAGAGCTCCTTCTCGTCCCAAGCGCTTTAACTTCCATAAAGCTGACTTCTCTAGTATGATGGCGGAATTGAACTCGGTTAACTGGTTCTCCTTTTCTCGCGGCCTCACTGTCAATGAGCTTGCCATAAAATTCCACAACTTCCTATCTAACCTTATCTCCCGTTTCACTCCATCCAGACGTCCTCGCAAGCCCAATGACGCTCCTTGGTTTCGTCGTGACGTGGCGTCAGCCCTGAAAGCTAAGGATGTCGCTCGAGCTAGATTTAAGCATACAGGCTCTCATGATGACTTCCTCGAATTTTCAAGGCTACGATCTTCTGCCAAAACGGCTGTCAATCAAGCTATCCGAGATTACTTTTCCAGCATTGAGTCCTCTATCTGTTCTAATCACCAAAAACCCTTTTGGTCGTATGTCCGTTCCCTCAAAAATTCCCATCGTTTTCCCGTTTCCATGTTCCTCGATAACGATACTGCATCTAATCCACGTGAAATTTGTGACCTTTTCGCAAAATATTTTTCTTCCTTCTTTTCTCGACATAATAATAACTTGCCCTGTGATATTCCCCGTGTTGCTTCACATTCCCTATCTTCCTTTTACACCAATCCTCTTGAAATTGAATCCTTACTCGAGTGTCTTGATGTCAATGTCGGTTGTGGTTGTGATGGTATCCCTAATCTGTTGGCCAAATCACTATCATCATCTCTATGTGTTCCTTTATCTATTATATTTAACCTCAGCCTCTCCTCCGGCTGCTTCCCTGACAGTTGGAAATCTGCTTATATTTCCCCCATCCACAAGTCTGGAGACCCAAGCTGTGTTTCCAACTACCGTCCAATCTCCCTCCTTCCTTGTTTTGGTAAAGTTCTTGAAAGAGTGGTTTACAACAGGCTGCTTCCTCTCCTCCATCCCTTCCTTGCTCCGGAACAGCATGGTTTTGTTAAAGGTAGATCCTCCACCTCTAATCTTATATGCTTTACTAACTTTGTTGCTTCTGCCTTAGACCAACGGAAGCAAGTGGATGTGGTGTATACCGACTTCTCAAAAGCTTTTGATTCTGTTGATCACGGAATTCTTCTTGCCAAGCTTCGAAGTTATGGGGTGTCAGGTTCCCTTTTGTCTTGGTTTTCATCCTATGTTTCTGGTCGTTCTTGTGTTGTATCTGTGCAATCCTCCACCTCTTCCCCTTTTTGTCCACTCTCCGGTGTGCCTCAGGGCTCTATTCTTGGTCCTTTATTATTCCTAGTCTTTATAAATGATCTCCCTTCTTTTGTTCGTTCTCCCTGCCTCTTGTTTGCGGATGACTTCAAGATTTTCAAAGTAATCGAATCTATCAGCGACTGCCTCCAACTCCAAAACGATCTTCGTTCTCTTTGCGACTGGTGCGCTACTAATTATCTTACTTTGAACATATCCAAATGTCATCAAATGTCCTTTACGTTTAAAACATCACCCGTAATATATTCCTACACACTGTATGGATCTTCCATCACGGTTGTTGATAATTTTAAGGATCTTGGTGTGCACTTTGATCCAAAGCTCAAATTTGACCTGCACATTGCCTATATAACCACCAAGGCTTCTCGTCTGTCCGGTTTCATCCTTAGATGCTCTTCTTCGTTTACTAGCATCGCTACCTCTCTCCATCTGTTTTTTTCACTTGTTCGTAGCATTCTAGAATATTGTTGTCAAGTGTGGTCTCCCCGTCATAAATATCTTAACGAGGCAGTGGAATACGTTCAGCGTAGGTTTACTCGCTCCCTGTTGTTTAAATTCAATATCCCTTACTGTGAGTATAGTGATCGTCTATCCTTATTTCAAATTCCTTCCCTAGATTCCCGACGAGTGTTTCTTGACGAGTGCTTGCTTTTCAAGCTACTCCATTGCCCTATGCTCCTCGATCTTGGTCGTATGCTGTGTATGCGGAGCGTCAATCGATCGGATAGATTTCAACTAATGTTCTCCCTTCCCTTCGCGCGATCTGATGTTTATTTTAACTCGCCGCTAGTGCGTATCCCCAGGAAGCACAACGATCTTCAACTTGGTCCTTTTCCGCTAACGTTCGCACAATTTAAATCACAAATTAAAGACTTAATTCTTAAAGTTCCTTATAATGTTTGATTTTCTTTTAAATTCTTTTAAATTTTTTTACTTTTTCGCACTTTCTTTTCATATTAACTTGCATATTGGCATTAATTTTTTGTAATTTCAAATATTTGTTTGTTTAATATTTTAAGTTATTTGTTAATTTTTCTTTTTTCTTTTTTAATATCTTTTTCGCTTTGTCTAATATTTCTATTTTTATAATTGGGCAGCAGCCTGTAAAAATGGGTTTGAATAAATAAATAAATAAATAAATAAATAATAGGGTCCCATCCGCAGGTTTGTTATCTCAAGCAGGCGTTCCTTCGTTACATCATGTCAATTCTTGATTGGCATATGTTACAGGTTTTCTGCTGAATATTCGGCTGTGATAGTTATTTATTGACCAGTATAGCTATCAATAACCGTTTATAATTATAACGGTAATCTAATGCCTTCAAGGCCGCGGAATAATTTTCACTGGATGTTAACAGGCCTCTAATGAGCTGTTCTGCCTCGCAAGTAACATTGGCTTGAAAATGCCAATATTTCTGACAATCGGGCATCGGCTGATCGTGCAATATCTGCCGAAATAGGTTTCGAAACGGTGTCCATCTCTCGTAGTTGCCGTCAAATTTTGGAAGTGTTATAATTGGAAGCTTTACCACAGCGTAAGAAGTTAGTTCCTAACCAGCGTGCCAACTCCTTCCATTTTCCAAAAAAAACACTTTGACCTTGAAATTGCGCCTCCATTTACGCAATGCTTTATCTGTCAAAGCAACCTGAGAGTGTGTTGGTTTTTTTTTTTGCGAGAGTGAGCCGTAAGCGAGCAACGAAAAATCTAACCTGAGTATGTTGCTTTTCCATGCGATTTCTTCCAACTTTCCAGTCTGATCAACAACATAATCTCAGTTTAGATCACTGGAATTTTGGTCCGTACACATATCCGGAGTTGGTACGCTGGTCAGGAACTAACTTCTTACGCTGTGGTCTTACCTTGATCACAGCGTTGGGAGTTAGTTCCTAACCAGCGTGTGAGCTCCGTATATGGATACGGAAAATTATTCCAGCAATCTAGCCAGATTTAGTATGAGTAATGTTCCCCTATCTCGCCGTGTGATTACCCAGTGTGCCAAATTCGGCATTTCGTTGAGAATTCTTTCAGAAAATTGAAGCGAATTCAGAAAAAAGTTTCGGGTTATCAAACTTATTCGTTACGAATTCTTTAAGACCGGTATATGGAAAACGTTACAAAAACGCCGAAAGTGCTCAAACTTTCCCCTCTTTAGCTCCTGAAAAGCTTTCGTACAATGGTTCATTTTTTTCAAGATTCATTGCGAATTCTTTCGGAATTCCTTGTGAATTTTTTGTGAATTCTTTGCGATTTCTTTACGAATTCTTTGCGAATTCTTTACGAATCCTTTGCGAATTTTTTGAAGATCTTTGTGCAGGTATCAAATAGTTCTTTGAGAATGCTTCCAATACTTTTTCGATACATTTTAATAACATTTATTGAATAAAATACTTATAATTTTTAATTCCAATAGAAATTTTTTTTATTTGTTGTTTCATTTCATATTATAAATTTTAAATAACAATTTTTTTAGGCACTTGAACTTATGCATGAAAAACAGTTGTACGACTAAAGTACTGTTTTAATACTTACTTTACTTGATGAAACATTAACGGCATTAGGTTCGGAATTTGTTGCAAATTTTAATGTATTTCGTAACAAACTCTTAACAATTTCCCTATCACAGATTCGTTCGCACTTTGTTAGGAATTTGTTCGAACTCAGTGAAATTTTCGCAACGAATTGCGATTGATTTTAAATTTGTTTCTTCCAAACTTCAGAAGAGATTCTTAAAAAATATTCAAATGTTTCTCATAAAATAATGAACAGTAATACCCCAGTCAAAAGTTGTATTCATTTCAAGAGCTTTTTATGTTTCTATCTCTTTCGCTCACTTTCGGAATAGTCGTAACGAATTCCGAATTCCGAATTTGGCACAAATAAAATAAATAAAAAAAATAAAAATTTTAATCATCCTGCAAAAACAATTCCAATTGGATTCGGCTTCGGAGGCTTATTCCGCGAAACGATCGAGTTTCCCGTATCAATATTCTCTGCTTTGATAAGCTTTAGAGACGATATACGTTGTCTATGCTGATTTATAGACAAGAAGGGAACCATGGTCACAAATCAATAACCTTTATGAGTAAATTATTTCGATGGATATAAGTCGGAGATGTTAAAATTTGTCACAACCAGCTTAAATAAAAATTAATGATTTCTAACTGCAAGTGGTCACATCAGCCAAGTATGCACTGTGTGCTGGTGTCTGATGAAAATCAGTGCATACTTTCGAAACCACTTTGTCAAAATAAAATTTTCAATGTAAATAAAATAAATTAAAATAAATAAAAAAAAAATAAAAATTTTTCAATTTTAATCATCCCGCAAAAACAAATCCAATTTAATGTTAGTTGTTTATTGTCACGCATAACCGTTTAAAAATTTTACGATGAAACCGTTATTGTAAATAAAAAGTTATTGTAAATAAATACAAAACCAACAATAGCTGGCAGCCCTATTATGGTTTTTTTTAACTAGATTCCTTCTGAATAATGTATAATAATAAGTTCCATTTATCATATGAAATTCGTTTTGATTTCATGTTTGCACTGGAAGTTATATCGCAAAAAGCTTTATTTTCCTGAGCGAATTTTCAAAACCCAAGACACCAAAATTACCATAGCTGGCAGCACCAAACGGATTTTTCAACCAAATTTCTATCAAACACGGCTTGGAGTAAACTTCAACTACTGTGTCAATTTGATGAAAATCTGGTAGCTGAATGCGAATTCATAGGGCAAAAAGCAGTTTTTTTTCGTTATAATTTTTCAAGATGGTACCACTGGCACAGAGCTGCCTGTATTTCCAAAACGATTATTTCAGGCCTGGTCCTACTTAATACCAATACATTCTGTGAATTTCAGATGCATTTAATAATTGCGTCGTGAGTTCTCGTGAACAGAATTTCGGTAATGTTCTTCGAAAATTAGTATAAATAAAACATAGCTCAAAAAGCATATCTAACAAATGAATTCAGTATCGTTTCATTAAATTCAAAGCAAACCCATCAACAAAATTAAACTTTTCTTGTGATTTTCTGTTTTTAATTATAATTTTTCTGTTATTATCCACATCAAATGCCCATTCTGTGGCATTCCATTACAATAAAAATAATCCTGACAATTATCTTTTAATTCGGGAAATAGCTTAATTACATCAAGCGAATCCATATTTCATCTAATTATTTTTCAAACTGAAAATAATTCTGATTTCACCAGACCTCTTTGTATTTGCTACGAGCAACACCAATTCAACTTAATTATTTTGAATTAGCACGAAGCCGACTTGTCTGTCGACATTAATACCACTCCAATTCCATTACGGTGACGTTGAATACAAAATGCAAGTCACGACCTCGTCAATTTCGAATTTTCCTCAGTATACAAACCAAGAATATTGTTGTATCCCACTAAAAAAAATTTACGAGTACCATAAACCAACATTCAAGACGTCTACTCATAAAAATCCTAAATCATTCGGCTAATCATTGGGCTCGCAAGTGTATCTTTTATCCATGTGCTGCCAATATAAAATATTTTTTACAAAGGATCAGAAAAAAAGCAGACAAAACAATAGCAGTAAGCACTAGGCAACTGTAAAATTTTCACAGCCAAAGCTTAATCGTCCCCAAGCCAACAAACGTCCCAGTTTTCGTCTATATTCTATAGAAATCAGACAATTCGCTCACTACAACCAACGTGCTAGCAAATTGATTTTATTTATTTATTCTGGATGCGAACTCAGCAATTAACCGAACCAAACAAAGGGTTTTTATTGCCTTGGCTGAGATTTAAAAATTACGATAAAATCGTTGCAATGTGCGATTTCACGTTTGCTTTTATTATCTCCATAAGAAAATTAAAGTCATAGATAGACACTTGTCGCAGCCCGACGTGGATTAGATTGTTGTTGAAAACTACGGAGCTGTTCGTCAATGGCCGTGAATCACTTTACTCTCTGAAAATTTTAGTCACAAAAGAGGACGCGTCGTAAGAACCGGAAGTTTTCAACTGTAACTTGAAGTTGGGCGATAATACAATTGCAATTTAATGGCAGTCGATGTTCACGAGTAAACCTAGCTAGTTTAATTCTTCCGGTTCTTCGAGTCCAAAAGAAAGAGAATGCCAATTCAGGAAATGTAAGAGTAAGTTAAAGATCCAAGAAATTTGAAGATTTTCAATAAAGTTTTACTATAATACCCAGTTATTGTGTAATTATTCTTTATAGATTTTTTCATTGCTTTCCGAGGTTTAAACACGTGTAGTAACAAGCAAACAGCTTTGGCGAACTCATTGTCTGCAGGCTGGTTTCAGATCTAATTTGTTCGCAGATATGGCAAGTTTGCACACAGATTTGACCAGATTTCCATGTCTGTGGGCCGCTTTACTGTCAAAATTAGCACTCTGTAGCCCGAATAGGGCAAAATCCAACAAAAGAGTTTGACCGAAATCAAGCATCAACCGCGTCCGGTGTACGTAAGTTTGTGGCCAAAGCTCGTGAAAAACACTTGTTGGTGGACAACATACACGACGTTAGTGCTCATAACGTGCGCACACCGGAGAATATTGCCGCTATGGCTGAAAGTTAGCAAGCCAATCCGAGAGCATCAACTTGATCCAGCCAATTCAAAATGTGGCAGGACATCCCAACTGCAACGAAACTCAGGCGAGAGCCTGCCAAAAGTATAATGGACAGTCATCCGTGGAGCAGGTTACTTTTGAATCATGGTGCTCTAGAAATGACTGCGAAGACGACTTGCTATAAGCGGCTCTTGAAGATATGGCAGATAGATTCCTGGACGAGTACTGCTGCGTGTTTTCTTCTATCAAGAACACACCATGCACAAAGCAAATACAAAGAAAAGGGGCTTTTGACTGAAAAGGGCCTAAGAGCTGTCAGGCATGGGCTAACAAGCCAGACCCAGACGAGACTTGGCGCAGCCTGTATAGTATAGGTGGGTGAAAAACAACAACAAAACATTCTGGGATAATGCCTTGATTTTCCCGACAGACATAACTGGAGGCAGACAGCCTCAGGCTGCAGATGGTGTAGAAACTACACCACATTTAAAAAAAACATATTGTCAAAAGACTCTCATTATTTTGACATACTTTCAAGTTGGAGCCAGAAACGCAGCTTGAATTTGAGCCCCAGTGAAACAGAGCTAGTACGACTGACAAGAAAGCTCAAAGCTTCTTAATATGACTCACTGAAACTTAACGGAGTCTCTGTTGACCTAAGCAGTAGGATTAAATATTTGGGACTGCTCCGTGACTCGAGGCTCATATGGAACGAAAACATAGCCAGAAGAGCGTGTCAAGATTTGATGCACTTTACTGCTGCAAAAGAGCCATATGGACGAGTTGGGGTTTGCAGCCTCGCATTGTAGCATGGCTTTATACCACTGTGGCTGAGGTGTTTCGATGGCAAGCTGCTCGTAAAGCCGTCCATCAACGGGTACTTGGAAAAGTGCGAAAGTTGGCTACACTTTTGGTGACAACCACCCCTACTAAGGTTCTTTTCGTTATGTTTCATTAGTTGCCAGCCAATGTAATAGTCTTACAGTAAGCTAATCTGGATTCTGTGAGACTGCACTGCAGCTCAGAACACACTAAAACTAATCGCGGTCATAATAAAATGTCTGAGTGAGTCCCTGCGCCAGCAGTCGTTGACTACAAAACTCTGGACCTCGAGGTTTCAACTCACATTCCTGGTATAAATGAATGGAATGATGGTATCATCCTCAAGTATGGGACCATTGTAATGTCTTTCAGGAGGTGGTTTTGACTGTAATCAAATATTCGGAGTGAGTATTTGTGTTTTTACAGATAACCAATATGCACTTTTACATATACTATATAGACATATGGGTATTCAAGCCAATCGTGTGGTCGGTGAACTCGCAGGACTTGGTATCTTGCTACCGGATGCTTCATGTCATTTTACTATAGGTAAACCGATGTCATCGGTCTAGCTAACCATTAGTAAAAAATGCCTCGAGGACGCTTAGAAGTCATGGGCTGAAGGATCATCCTGAGCGATCTCAAGTGAATTCTGGGCCTACATGAATACTCGTCGCACCAGATTGCCATAAAGTTTAAATTGTAAGTCTGTTCGCTGTGTTGTGGTCGTTCTAGTGGGCCTTTGCCTCATAGGGCGGCATACACAGCGGTTGGTTGCAGGGTTCAACGATTTTTTGTCATTCTTCCATGGATCACTGAGTGAAGAAGAATCCGTTTTACATCTCATGGGCTAGTGTCTGGCTACCACAAGGAAAAGAATAGCATCCCTCGGAGCTTCCTTTTTCTCTGATCTAACTATCCCTTATCGATTTAAGGAGAAGTTTAAAGTTATTCAAAGGAACCAGATGGTTCCCAGAGTACAGTGACTAAGGAGGAATATATCCGTCGTATCACAACGGACCTCTAATGCGCCTATGTTTGTCAATCAGCAGGCACTTGACCTAACCTAACTTTACCTAAGTCTCTCCCAATACATGTGATACTGAAAAAAAGGCTCTACTCGAACGTAGAGTATAAATAGAAGGTGAAGGTTAGTTTAGAATTTAGACCAATGAGCACTGAAGAAGGGTGCAGATTCTTCGGAGTATCGATAGCTGTGAATTTTTTTCAAATATATCTAGCTTCTAAAAGAATAATTGGGGTTTCAAACCAAGGGTTTTAAAACGATGTATTATGTTATTCTAAATATAAACGAATATCTTCTTCATGCATTTAACACCTACAAGATTTATATTTTTTTTAACAAAGAAGACGAAGACCATACTTCAACTTCTAAAAAAACTTGCTTTAATAAGATAAACAGATTATGCTAGGCAAATTATTCATAAGGTACATTTTGTCCCATTTTTTGTGCACTATTTAGTAAAAAAGATTTATACCTAAATACCGCAGCTTACAAGCAAGCAGTTGCATGCGAGTCTTACCAAAAAAACAAATTTCGCAAAAACGTTCGATGCATGCAATGTCATAGGAAAATTTCTCATTCGATCACATCCTATGAAATTTTGATCATCTTTAATGATCACATCCTATGAAATTTTGTCATTAAGTAATATGAATGTCTCTTACTTTGTTCGAATTTCATTCAAAGTCAAACGTCAAACGCACAGTGTTACAAAACGTATAAGTGAAACCTTTCCATTTCGAACAACTCCAAAACTATTTTGTATGTAACTCATGGCATACCTTTGCTATTACAGTCACGAAATTGTCGGTGGGCTTAACAATATCATGATTACCGAGGACGGAGTTTTATCAACGACAGCTGATGATGTCTTTGATTACGAACGACAAACCGAAATCATTGTTCAAATCAAAGCAACAGACACACTTCAAGTGGACCCAGGGGATAAATTTAATTCAGCGTTTGCACAGTTAACAATTCATGTCATTGACGTAAATGACGAGACACCGGAAATACGAATGGTGAGTTATTGAAAGGAAAATCTTAAATTACATCAACCATCTTAACCCAACCACATCTTTCACTTCAATAAACCCCTATAAAATTATCAAAATTACATGTAATATTGACATCATTACACCAAAGCTTTCTAATTTCACAGCCTCGCAGTAGTCCCAACATCACGGAAAACTCAAAAGGCAACGTTTTGGTGACCTCAATGATTCTTGCCACCGACCCTGACACAGATGCTGACTTGCACTTTGAGATAATCTGGAGCGACTCGTATGCTACGAAATCTGGGCAAGACGCACCGAGGGGCAGCTATGAAAAGTAGGGTCACTGCAACGTTTATTTTATCGTTTTCCGTCAACCAAAACACATTATACATCATCACATCATAAAGAGTATAAAAATGTCCTTATTTATTTGTTATGGCGAATGACCCCGATACTAAGAAAATTCCGCGAAAAAAAACAACTCAGATTGCATGTAAAATCGAAAAGCTGTTTTCATGAAAATCAATTTCTTATATTTCAGTTGCTTTATTATCGAAGCACATCCAGAAAATATAAATAATGTTTATGGCCATCTCAAAGTTAATCCTGAATTTGCTGGAGATATCGATTATGAAAAATACGAGGTCATTTATTTGGCAGTCCGAGTCACGGATCGCAACCAAGTAGTAAATCCAGGCTCGGCCGATGGTAATGGTCACTAAAATGTTTTTAATATCTGCATGTTGTTACTTTCGTATTTATGTTGTTCTTTTGTTTATTGATTTTCACCAGGAACAATAACGATTCGTGTTGACGACGTCAACGATAATGCCCCACAGTTTATTCAAGATACTTTAGAGACAAAACGGAGCGTGATAGAAGAGGCATTAGCAGATACACTTGTCGGTTAGTATAAAGGCTGGTACTGAGTTCGAGTTCACGTGAAATTTTGACATGTTTCCATTATCTGGTCATTCTTTCGAGCGAAAATTTTGACAATTGAGAAAAGCAGAGACAATGCTCATTTCTGACGGATAAAATGTCATGAATTTCACTTTTCGATTGATTTTCTTATTGGAAAGACATTTTCACTGCTCCATTTTCAAATTGAAACACCAAATGTCACTTTTCCGCTCGAAAGAATGAACTGCACAAACTAAATTGGCGTGAAATGATTCGCGATATGTTTCAGTGCCATCTACGTTTTCAACGCGAAAGCAACTTCAAAGCAACTTTTCATGCTAAGAACACAGTACCAAACTTGCTTATTTTCAAGCGAAATTTTCGCCGAAACAGATTTCGCGCGAAATTTTGTATGAAAATTTCGCGTGAAATCGAACTCAGTACTATGCTTAAGATGAAGTAAATATACGTAAATATTTGACATTATTTAGTAAATAAATACTATGTGTTTTTTATTCAATCATTCATAACATAAAAGTTGCATATGCATCCAGAAATAACAAGTTAATTCATTTCAGGTAGTATACTTGCTCACGATATTGACGGTCCTGGAAATAATAATGTATTCTACTACATCCGGTGAGTGTGATGTGTTATATCTAATTAATTTTTCCCTAGTCTCTAAACGTTTACTACGATAACCTAGTCAATAATATAAATCTGTTGCTGTGAAATAATTGCAACAAAAATAAATTTTCATTGAGAAAAAAAACATTTAAATTAAAACTTGACAATCTATGCCCAAAATTAAACCGTTTTACTGGAATAAATTAAGTGTTCTCAATGCTGAAATTCTGCATGTGCTTTCAACTGTAGCTACATCAGATGTGGAAACTTACATTTACATGCATGAACAAATTAAAATGCAAGGTTTAGAGGAAATTCAACAAACCTGTATAGGAACAATGTTCAACTAAGATCCTAAGAGAAGCAGCAGAATATGTATATCAACAGCAATTTGCGGAGAAATTAATCAAATGTAATCTTGGAATGCTTTAAGTTTTGTTGCAATGCTGCAAGTCGTGATATGAATATTCAATTCATTGAAGAGCAAAGGTCGTTTGAGCATTTGCGCGCCGCAGAAGAAGTGTCTGATTTTTGTGGCTTTCTTCGTACCCCTCATCAAACAAGAAATATTTAAATATTGTAAAGTAAAATTTTTCGCAGGTGGCAAATCTAAAAATCGTTGCTCACTTTTAACTTCTAACTCAGTCATCGGATTAAAACGAGTTTTACAGGGTGGGTTGGCATCAACGTGAAGCAGATTTTTTAGACTAGGAATGGGTTTGCAAAGACCAGGCATTTCACACTAAGCGTTGCGAGCTCTTTTTGCAATATTTCTCTTCCATATGTTTGGAAGAAAAGGCACACTTTGTTTGTAGGACTTATAGGAATCCCATTGAGCTTCGGTAGATCGTAGGGTGGATTCTTATACTTCTTCCAAAAGAGCAATAGTTCAGTTTTGTCAGGGTTAGACAACACCATTGCGACGAGAATGTGTAAGGAATGATTACGATTCTCTCCGATAGGCTCGAGATAAATTTTCCTGATAGTACACTCAAAAAAAATATATATCGCTGACAGATATAAAACGACGGAAATATAATATATCTCACATGAGTATATGGGTGTATTTTGAAAGACATAATATATTCACGGCAGATATAATATAAATATTTATCGTATGTAAGCAGAAAAAAGCTCAGGGGATTGCCCTTTGAAGCGAATGCTTAGCCATGGCGGTAAGGAGACACATATGGGAGAAGCCGATAACAACTATTCCATTATTCTTCTAAGTGCCACATTTATTTCTTATTTCCTAAAGCGCTAATGTTATTCTTAGTCGCTACTAAAGCTTTAATGTGGCACTTAATCAATGGAGCGCTGGTATTATGCCCAGTCGCTGACTGTTAAGACAACATAAGTCGAACAAATACAGCCATGAGCACGGCGGGATTCGAACCCGCGGGCAGTAGATCGCTGCTTCGGACTGACGCGTTAGCGAGCTAAGCTACCGACCCTTTTGCAAGCTCAATCTCAAACTATAAACAAAAGTTGCCCCATAATTAGAAACGAAAATAAACCATATGTCTACGAAAAGCATATTACATTGTTCAGTGGTCATTTTATACATGTCGCGTATATAATATACCAACTGTATGGATTTCATATCTTTCGCTACCAGAAAACAGAGAAACCCATATAGAACTTATACCTGTAGCGTGCATAATTATGATTGCTGTGTGCATATTTTGTGTACCCGAGTTATATTTTTTACCTGAAAGCCAAATTTTACTTAAAATGAGTATAACTCTGGATTTTCATATACTCATAATACCTTTTAAATCAATAGTTATACCTGTTGCTTGTATATGTTATGTATCACACATAAATAGAACAAAAATATATTTGTAGGGGTTATTTTGTGCCCACTACAGTTAATTATGGCTATTACGGATATTATTATTTTTGCTACACATATAGCAGAGCGAATTTTGTTTTGTGTGTACAATAGCGGCTTCATCTGCATACGCTATCAGTTTAAATCCAGCTTGATCAAGTTTCCTTAGAAACTGACTAACTGCGGAGGGACATCCAGGTTTTAGAGAGCATTCAAAATCGCCTGAAGACGCACATTATTGAACGCTTCCTCGACATCTAGAAATGCAGCCAACAAGCAATTTTTCAGCATGCTCCTATACGATATATGGCACTGTTTAAACAATTTACTCCCCGTAGTATCATGCTGTGAGTTTTAAATTACAATAAAGTCTAATGCACTGATTATTCAATATCAAAAAACATTCTCTAAAATCTTCAATAAAAAGGAGTTTGGACAAGCTGATCTATATTCCGTTGGTTTATCATGCCCGGTTTTCACTTTCGGGATGATCCGATCCGAGCTTGGTGACTTGAATGGGCCAAAAGAATAAACGGCCCATCTTGTATGTGCACTAGAAATGACAAGAATCCAATTTGCATTCCTCTATGATTCTAATGGTAATGTTGGAGATGTCTCCTTACTACTAGGAAGGTGAGTGACCATCAACACGCTAAGTGTCTCACAGCTGCTTTGAGTCCAACTGCCATAGGATTTTTGTATGCAACACGGAATGATGGGATTTAAGCTTAGACAGGATTTAAGCTAAGACAGGTTTTAAGCTCAAGTTTTCGAAGGTGTTTCAATAGTTTCACACAAAGATTTTTGTGAAGCTTTTTTCGACTTACGCACGGCATATTCGGATAGCCATAATTCAACTTTGGAATTTGACAAATCATTGAGTCGTTTGGCAAAATTAAACTCCTTCCTGCATTCGCCTTGAAGACCCGCAATCTCACTATTCCACCAATGGGGCTTCATTTTCGCTATGGATCGTGAATCGTCCCAGCGGTTAGAGATACCACTGCCCAATTAAGATCTTCCTGATTGGTGAGCGCTAGAACGTCGTCCAGTTCATTGTAGAAAGCTGAGCAAAATTTCTGCCAACCAGACCTTCTTCAGTTTAAATAAATAGTTGCCTATTTATGAAGCGTTACTCCTAATGTCAATACCATGTACGTATGGCTTAACAGTGAACGCTCTGACCAAACACCATACAGTCCGTATTATGAGAAGGTTTAAGGTATGCAGAGTGCTCACTTATTGATATTAATCATAGAAACTTACTTTTGCAAGAGATTCTAAAGATAGGTTTTTTGCTATATGGAATGGCAAAAGTTTTAGATTAAACTAAACCTTTTATTAGCGGGATCCACCGCGAATTTGCGCCTACTGTTCATTCCCTCATATTGTTACCTGTAGCAGAATGCCTTTGGCTTCGCGTCGGCTGCAATAGTAATATTGTCTTTGTTTGGTTTGAAACAAACAAGTTTGAAACAGACCAAAGCAACATTTATGGATTTCTTGAGAAGGATGCAGGCTCTGGGTTCACCTAGAGGTACAGGTGGCACAACTCTGTTATCGTCACAATGCAATCTGCAGATTCGGTTCTTGACGACCCATGGTTTTTGTACTAACAGTATCTTCTCTGCATTCTTAAACAGAGACAGAAAAAGAGTAGCGGACGCTGTCTTGGAGTTGTAGAGGTTAATCTGGATAAACTTCATCCTTGTTTATAACAGTGGTGCTCGTATCTTCATCAGAACCAATCGTCAAATCTTCTCCCGATTCAAGATCCAGGAAATCGAGGTGGACACTTAGCTCAGAAGTTGTGCTTCCATATCCCGATGCAATTGTTTCTAAGCGAAATTCAGGTGCATCAGTATGATATTATTCCATAGTCTTTGTTATGTGCAGAGGCCAGGTTAATGCCACGTCTTTCTTACCCGAAAAGGCAAGCTTTTTGTTATCTTCTGTAGGAGCTAAATCCTTCGGCGTGGAGGTTTTTTGTTACCTTATTAAATGATTAGATGAATGTAATCGAATTCATAGCCGATCGTCTAGCAATCATCTTTTAAGTATAGTAGGGATTCCTCATTGATAATGATGAAAGCTTGGGGACAGTCACCAGATATCTCGCTAACCTTAGCCCCCTTTCAATTACATACAGGCAGGTAACTGTCACTCAGTCTTATGACCTGCATAACCTGTTCAGGTGGCAGAGGTCCATGAATATGTATGTATAAATTGCACCATTTCCAATTGCATGCCTTGCCATACTTTGCCCACTTTGCTTTTTGCTAGTTTGTGAAGATGCGCAGAGTGTTGGTCTTCACGAGCTATTAGCTTGACTCGACGATGGCTCAAAATTTGCTTTGAGCCGATCATCAAAGCCCACTTACAGCTCTTTTTGCTCAGTTGTCCGGTAAAATGATGCCGTGGCTTTTATTATTATTGATAACTGCTCTTACCAGCCCCTCTTTGACCATTTCACTAAATGGCCCAATTATTTCGCAGGGGGCGGTTCTACGGTTTTGAGACTCCTATCTGTAAGCTCAATGACACACATGGCGATTCTACCGAAGCGTTTCCGGAGAAGAGAACCGAGACGATATAGTCGTACATTACTTAAGCATTGTGATGACACTCACCGCGGTTTGGCCACCTCTCGGTTTTGTAATGCAAAACTAAACCGACTCGGTTCTCCTCTCGGGAAATGTTTCGGGAGAACCGCCGTGTGATGCCATGGGAGCTGGGCCTGTGAGGTGAGGTCCTTTATTTATTTTGCCCATTTAAGAGCTTCTTTGAGCTTTTCGGACCCTGTCTCGGGGTTGGGGACGTTCCAGAATTTCCTTAGAATCCGAGAGGCATTACTTCGAATTTTATACGGTCGAACAGATTTAACCACGTACCTGAGCTAACTTAGTTACCGATCCTCGTGGCTTCCGTTCAGTACTAGCTGGCATCCTCCTTTCATCAATGCTCATGTTCACTGCCTTGGCACTGCGACGATCGCAACAGGGGATGGTGTGTATTGTTTTGACAGAAATTCACAGAGTAGGCTTGGAAGCCACTTCTCCCGAATCAGTCGACATAAATACGGGAAAAGTACCCGTCGATGGTGGAGTAGGTTTTCTAGCAGTTTTTCCTCCGGTTCACAGTGGAGCAAGCCTTCCAATCACTTCTGTTCCGTCCGTAGGAGACATCGCCGTGAAATAAGCCCCCTCCTCAGCATTGGAGGCAATGGTTAGATTAAGAACGTCAGTTTGAAGTTTTAATTTTTTGAAGTCGTTAGTTTAAAATATTAATTTATTTTGGAACGCTTATTCTTTTTGGTTCAAATTAGCCCAAATGTTTAATCACTTAAAATAGTCCTATACACAATACCTATACACATTAGGGGGCCATGTCACCAATGGCACTAGTCCAAATGGGAACAAGTACTCAGACCAGGATTGGTGCCAGTTAAAAGTCCAACTCAACTGAATATACATGCCAACTTAATGGCAAAACTAAGAGTAGCATGCTCTGATGATCATAAATTCCTCTTCAACGTACTTTAAAGTCTAAAATTTATTGTTTAGGGGGACAATAGTTTAGTTTTCTGCCAATAATTGAATATTTGTCGATGTAAAACTTTTTCGAGTATCTTCGAGGGATATGGCAGAATTGAAATTGTCCTGTATTCTCGAGACGAATTATGGGACGCAACTTATTTTATTAGAGCAGTTTTAGCTCTCTTCCATATTAATGCGAAAGGAATGGAAGAATAATATGACTAAAGACATGAGTAAGAACATGGAGCAAAAATGGAAGCAAAATCTCTATAAAAAGTGAATGGATGTCATGAAGGGCAAGACTTTTGATGTGATTTTACTAATGATTTTAGGTAAATTTTCAGCTGTGAATCTCTTAAAATAAAAACATAAAGTGTCTGAGTTAGGAAGTTTTTCACAAATTTGCATCGATAAATGGCTTTATGAGACTTTATAAACTCTTAATTTAAAGTGCTTATATCACGTTTAGCAAAATATTTGAGTTATTTTTAGGTACTACTGGTAACTTTTTCTCATTTTTCCATAAAACTTTAAAAAACAGCCTGCTGTAAAGAGTTTGGAAAAATATTTATAACACATTTTTGGAAGTGATCTTATTTAGACATCACAGAAATTTTTTTACAGATTCATCAAATCATTACAAATATTTTATCATTACAAATTTATAATTTGTCTTTCCAGACCAAAGGAAAATGTATCGCCCATGGCTCCCGACGATTGGATTTATATAGACGAGAAGACTGGTGGAATCAAAGTGCGAAAATCAAATCAAATCGATTGTGATCAACCTCAAATTCATTATTTAGAATACACTATAACTGTTAGCGATGGCGAACTAAGCAGCGAAGGCGATGTATGTTTTTAAATTTTTTCCGTCAAGTTTATTTTGTGTGGTTGGATAATTTGTCAATTATCTATTTTGCAATAGCATTTGCTATGAAGATAGATATCGTTATTATATATATCATTTCAAATGATGCATTTTCTTTGGGAACTGTTTTGTTTTCTTGTTCCACTATGATTACTATGATTGAAGGTGTAATAAAAAAAAGATGATGAACCAGATTAGTATAAATTTTGAATACAAAAGAGAAATATTCCTGTGTTGAATTTATATTAAAACTAAGCAAAATTTACTTATTATCCCTAGTTTATTTTTTTACCACTTTTGCTCAATATCTAATTTTATATGTTTTTTTAGATCAAAGTATTTGTAGTCGATATTAACAACAAATACCCGTATGTCTTAGACTTTGATAATCCAATAAAATTGTATGAAAATGCGACCACTGGTGAAGCTGTTGGATACATCCGAGCTACCGACTTTGATCGAGACCGTGAGTCAATTCTCAAAGATGGCATGATTTCGAAGAAATAATCGAATGTTCTTTAATATTTCAGCTCCACATAACACTCTCCAATACATGATCAACTATCCACAGTTTCCTGAGCTGAGAAAATATTTTGAAATTAATGTTACAAGTGGCCTGATCCAGGTCAGAATTCAAGGCGACTCAGTTCTAGATCGGGACAATGGAGCTAGCCAGCATGAAATTCATGTTAACATTGAAGACAATTATCAAGGGAATGGAAGTATGCGTAAATTAGCTATTGATTATATTTTGCGCTAGTTTTGTTTTTCATTTTAACAAGGAACAAATTTAAATGCAACTTCTCTCATCTTGATACTTTTGGATGTTAATGATAATACTCCGGAATTACCCAGTCCAAAAGACTTTCATCCTACCGCAAAAGAAGACACACAAAAGGTGAGAGCTTACTTGTGCACATTCTGTATTTGGTTTTGTGTTTTACTTATTTCGATGTATTATACTTAGGGTTTTCTTATTGGACCGGAATTAGTGGCAACCGATCGAGATGAAGCAAACACTCCAAACTCTTGGATTTCTTATAGGATCTTGGACGTATCTCCAGGTAATGACTCTTTATGTTGATAAAGTGTTACATCTTCGTCATTTTTGTTTCCAATTACAAAAAATCTTCCAACAGACAAGGACAAATGATTGTTGCTGTCATATTTGTGAATATTTCATATTATATTTTGTTTTTATGCATATCCTTTTCGCTTAGTACATAGAAAAACTATTATTTAAATTATTTTTAGCTGAAGAGAGACCTGTTTTCTCGAAGCGTTGTCGTAAAGCTTGTTTGAAAAAACAACAGTTTTGTTCATAAACTAACAGCAAACAATAAAACTCCTTTTTTTAAGAATAATTTCAAATTGATCTACGATTTAGGTGATGAGTTCTCTGTATGTGCAATGTATGCATTCATGTGCGCGAAAAATACGTTAAAAATGATCCTACTGTTACTCACGAAGTAAGATTTTGAAACCAAGATCCTATAAGACGTGTTGGCGAAAAGGCTCTAAAGACCCCTAGTCCGTATCAGCAGAGCACTCTTTACTTTACGGACGCTAAGGAATGAGAAGCGGAAAAATGCAGTGAATTTGCTCCTGCAAAAGGAATGCTAGGTGATATTCATTCGTCATGAGCTCACAGTAGCCGCAACATTAAGAAAAATACAGAGGGAGGGTGAAGGCTCTTTTGTCTGTACAGGATTAAAGGAGTTTCAGTCCTGGATTGGCAACCCAAACCCAAATGAGACGCGACCAAGCGTAAAAAATCACAAAACTCCAAATATAAAAAAATGGGGAAAACAAATCTATCCAAAAAGTAGACCTAAGCAGACGAAGACAACCTCAGACCCCAGATAGTATAGTGACTGATCTTGACAGAAAAAAATATTATGGCCGGAAGTCTCTCCCTAGTAACATAAAAGTCATCAAGGCCGAAAGGTGTCTGAAAATAAAGTTCCTACCAGCTTTCGCCTAATAGCTAGGCCTATTGGCTCAATTTTAACAGCTCATTTTTACTACATATTTTTTCTACAAATCTTTTATTAACATATTTTTTCTTCAAATATTTGCCTTATTACTAACGATTCCTGATCAGAATCATCAAGGTCGATGTTATCAAGAATATGATAGGAAAATTATACCAAAAGTGACGATGCGACATTCGGTATAATTTTCTTCAGGTCTTGTTCGATCTTTGCTCCTATTTGGTGGTACGTTCATACGTCGGGTGCTCGATCGTTACGCAATACGATTAACTTGACAGCTGAACTAATATAATTACAATTTGGAATTCGAAAATAGTCCCACGAGAATACTTGTTGAGTCTGGCTGGGGATCGCACATGTAAACTCTACCTTGTCTTCATAAATACAGGGTGATTCATTATGAGGTTTGATTCTCAATACGCTTTTTTCGTCCGATCACACGTGACTCCTGTCAAATTGTAATGTAATTTTTATTTAGTACTGTTTGACAAATCATCATGGAAAGACTTACACCGCAACTACGTATCCAAATTGTTCCAATCCATAGTCCGCTGTTTTATTGCGAAATTTCGTTCAGTGTGAGGTGCATTTTTGGCTCAATGGATACGTCAATAAGCAGAATCACCGCACTTGGGTTGATGAAAAACCTGAAGAACTTCAACAGCTACCACTAAAGCCACAGAAATTCACAGTTTGGTGTGGTTTATGGGCCGGTGGAATTATCGATTCATATTTCTTTCAAAATGAGCCCGGTCAGAGCGTAACCGTCAATGGCTACCGCTATCGCACTATGATAACGGATTTTCGCTACCTGAAATTGAAGCCCGTGGCATCGGTGAACTTTGGTTTCAACAATACGGCGCTCCTTCGCATACAGCGAGAAAAACAATGGACTTATTGAGAAATCATTTTGATGAGAAGCTGATTTCACGGTTCAGACCAGTAAATTGGGCGCCTAGATCGTGTGATATCACACGTTTAGATTATTTTCATTGGGGTTACACGAAGATTCTGATCTTCAGGGATAAGCCAGCTTCAATCAATGCTTTGAAAGCCAACATTACTCGTGTCATTCGCAAGATACCGGTCACTATGCTGGAACGCGTCGTCCAAAACTGGACCCTCAGGTTAGACCATTTACGGCGTAGTCGCGGTCAACATTTACATAAGATAATCTTAAAAAAGTAAATGTCAGAAATTATTCTTTCGACTCACAATAAAGTATAAAGTATATAATTAGGGCATTGTATTATTGTTGGAAGGTAATGCGTCTTCATGTGCTCAAGATACTTGTATGTGCTATGATTTGTCTTTTGCATCCTCGCACAATGGCATATCAAATGTTTTCTAGCAGTGATCAGGATAGCATAGCAAATGTTTTCGTTAAGTCTCTTTCTCCTTTATGTGTTCTCTTCCATACTCTTCAACCGTAGCTTATTTCTTGGTGGCTTTCCATCGATTTGCAAAACTTCTAATGTTTTCAAGATATTGAATCAGGAGACATTGAAAATGTTTCGAATCACCGATCAATATTCCCCCTATCTTATTTTCCTAAACTTTGGAGAGTGTCGTTATTTATTTATTTATTTATTTATTTATTCAAATCCATTTTTACAGGCTGCGGCCCAATTATAAAAATAGAAATAATAGACAAAGCGAAAAAGATATTAAAAAAGAAAAAAGAAAAATTAACAAATAATTGAAAATATTAAATAAACACATATTTGAAGTTACAAAAAATTAATGCCAATATGCAAGTTAATATGAAAAAAAAGTTCGAAAAGGTAAAAAAATTTAAAAGAAAATCAAACATTATAAGGAACTTTAAGAATTAAGTCTTTGATTTGGGATTTAAATTGTGCGAACCAGGCCCGTGCGCAAGGGGGGGGGTTTGGGTGTTCGAACCCCCCCCATTAGGACTCTCTTGTACTTTATGACTATCATAATTAAAGTTTTTTTCCACGAAAATTTCATGTATTTTCAAAAGTTATATTTTGGATTCTTAAATTAACTGTACAGTTCTACAATATAATTCTTTGTACTTTTTATTCAAAAACAATGCTAAAGATATTGTTATAAATAAATAATTTATATAAATTATTCACTTAACACTTGTACGAGGATAAATTTACTGGATTGGAAAAGTATAACACACTTTTCATTTCAATTTCCGCGCTATTGACCTCTATCGCTTGTGGGTGATCGTCAATTGTCGCTGTATCATCGTCAATCTTCATATGACAATGACATGAGGAAAGTGCATTTTTTTCCTTGCTGTTTGCTCGACTTTGTTCATTAATTAACGGTTGTTGAAAGTTATTTCTAACATTTATTTGTTTGAACGTGAATTTTTGTTTTTGTGCAAAAAACCACGGATAGAAGTCGAAAATGTAAGTACTGAATTTTTCACAAGTTGAAATGAGAAACCTGGTAACTCGAGTTCTATGAAGTTTCTATAAAATCCCTTATAAAATTTCCAGATGATAGCAAAATTTCGGTTTTTTATAAATCAAATTTTTGAAACTTATGGATCTCTATGAAACGTAGCTAATTTTAATAATGAATTTCATGAAATGTGAAAATTTTTCACAAAAACTTTATAAAGTAAAGAAAACCTTTATAAAGCATACCTGAATTTTCAAAACTCTCAAAGGGAACTGTGAAGTTCTTTTCACTCATATTGCTGACTATTGACTGCTATCGACTTCAATAGTGTGTTCTTTAACTTTGAACTGAAAAAAATTCTTTCTAGTTTATCAGACAACGATTTGACTCAACGGTAGCGTTTTAGACTTTCACCTCGGGCGCCTGAGTTCGTGACCAGTAGCAGAGAGTTTTTTTTCTCTATTTGCTATACAGGGTGTACCAAAGTCCCGTGTCGAAAAGAAATCCGATATTCCTTTTCGAATTTCGAGTCGAAAAGTCCTTTACCACTTTTTACATAGCTCAAAATTAAAAAAGTTATTCAAGGTTGAAATTTAAACAATAAATACGCTCCCTCGTCAAGTGGGATAGAAACCACGAACCAAAATTTTCCTGGAAAAAAAATCCTTTGCCACTTTTCGCAAGACTCAAAATCAAAAAAGATATTCGAGTTAGAAGTTTTCACCAATCAGATTTCTCAGATTTCAAACTCGAATATCTTTTTTGATTCTTTTTTCATTCAATTCATTCCACAACTTCCAATTGATGAGGTTTTTTCTAAATGAGTTGAAAATAGTTAGATATTGATATTAATTTTGGGGAAATACTCTGCAATTTCAAGTTTGAAAATCTATGTACATTTTTGTGTTACTGTGCAAAGTTTTCCATCAGTACATATGTTATTTTGATCGTTAATATACTTACTAACGCAAAAACTTTTGAGAAAAAAATGTTTTATAAGATCAATGAAAATATTATTGTCCAAATATGAAGTGAAAAATGATCATTAAGGCAAGAAATTTAATCATTGGAACGACAAAAAAGAAAAATGTTTCTGTTCCTATTATGAAAACTCCATGTTTGATGGAAACATTCCTTGCCTCCATGCGAAATTGCTACTTGATATTTTGAAAATAGAAATTTCATTACGGTAACGACACATTTTCTCCATATCTACTTGATATGTTAAAAAATTTTGTGAGTAACATCTCAAAATGTTAAGTGTATTTATATTAACTTTCAGATATCTATGCACATTTTGAGCTCGGTACATTCTTTGACTTCAAGCTTGAGTGGAGTACTTCAAACAGAAAATCAGGATCTTGGTGAGGCTGTTGAGCTAGCCGATGCTGCAAAAGAAGAACTGACAAAAAGAAGAGAAAACGCCACAGAAAACTTCAGAAAAATTTTCAAAACTGTAAGCCAAATCAGCGAAGAATACGACATTCAATTGCGAAAACCAAGGACAGCTTCAAGACAAACGCAACGTTCTAACGTGCGCACTGATTCAGTTGAAGATTATTTTCGAATTACGATTTATATACCATACCTTGATTCGTTTGTGACACATTTACAGGACCGGTTTCTGAATCATCGCAATATTTTATCGAATTTCGCTTGCCTTTTTCCGAACAAAATGAAAAAATTTGATGAAGAGTCATGTGAAAAATTATTCGAACCCTACTCTTCAATTTTGCACGTTGAGTCGCGTGACGCATAGGTGAATGAAGTCATACTCTGGAGACGACGCATTATTGAAAAGGACATCAAAAATTCTCTCGAAGCCCTTGAAATTTGCAATGCAGACGATTTCCCGAACGTACACCAAATGCTTCGCATTATGGCCATTTTACCTGTGTCGACAGCGAAAAATGAACGCTCCTTTTCAACATTGCGTCGTCTGAAAACGTACATTAGATCGACAATGTCTGAAGATCGGCTCAACGGTTTAGCCTCTCTCAATATACACCGTGAAATTGAGATAAATGTGCAAAAAATTCTGGAAGAATTTTTTTCGTTACCTCGAAGAATTAATCTGTTAAGTAATGATAAATAAATATGAAGTTTTTACATGCAAACGTCTTTAAAAAATAAAATAACAGTTTGTGTGTTTTTACATATTATTGAAAAAAAACTTTTATTTCAAAACCCCCCCTTAATTGATTTCTGCGCACGGGCCTGGTGCGAACGTTAGCGGAAAAGGACCAAGCTGAAGACCGTTGTGCTTCCTGGGGATACGCACTAGCGGCGAGTTAAAATAAACATCAGATCGCGCGAAGGGAAAAGAGAATATTAGTTGAAATCTATCCGATCGATTGAAGTTCCGCATACACAGCATACGACCAAGATCGGAGAGCATAGGGCAATGGAGTAGCTTGAAAAGCAAGCACTCGTCAAGAAACACTCGTCGGGAAGGAGTTTACTGCGGTGCTATCTATGGAGTTTACTGCGATGCTAAGAATAAAATTTCCAAGGAGCAACTTGGTTTTATTCAGCGTCGATTAACTTAAATTCAATAAGTTGATGATCTCTACACTTGACGCTGGACACCAAGCCGATGTGATTTACACTGGATTTTCAAAAACCTTTGACAAGGTTAATCACCTCGTTCTACTTGAAAAAAATCAGTTTGTTTGTAATAACTGGAAATTTATTGTCCAGATTTGCATCATATATTTTTAGACGCACCTGTAAATCTATTCTAAATGGGCTGCTTTTCTTACTCTTTTTATCCCTCTTCCGGCGTACCACAAAGTTCTATACTCGGGCACTCTCCTGATCATTCTTTTTACTAACGACCTTCCATCGATATTTCCATCTTATTCCCTCCTACACGCTGACGACCTAAAATTAATCAGACACGTATCCTCCCTCAATGACTGTGTATTATTACAATCTGACGTTAGTGTTAAGTATGTGATGTTTAAGAAAATGTCTCGCTCTTATTGTTTCCAAATGTCTTGTGATCTCTGACTCCAACAAACCTCATTTGCTGTCTTCCGACTATTTTCTGTTTGGTCATATTTTACTGCACGTAGATCAACACAAAGGTCTTGGGATCATTTTCGATCCCAAATTAAAATTTAACCTACATGTACGTATCATTACTTCAAGGGCGTCTAAACTCACAGGCTATATTCTGCGTTACTCAATCTTTAATAATCTTCACATGTGTTTATTTATTTACTTCCCAGATTCATTGTATCCTTGAATATCAAGTACGGTCGATAGAAAACATACGAACTTTAAAATTTATAAATCATTCATTATTCAATTGAATCACAAGCTCATTTCTAAATTCATTTAACTTCAATGCCAACATTATTCTGTTTTCGTTCATTCAGCTCCACAAAAAAAAAAATCAAATTACAAAGACAGCATCGTATCTTAATTTATATCCTTCATGTCTATGTTTTTGCAGCCGACATTGAAATAAAATTTGATAATACCACCAGCTTCAAGGACTTGTTTACAATTCAAGGGGATGGCAAAGTCTACGGTCAACTGGTGGCCAATAAATTTTTAAAAGGATTTCACGGCGATTGGCTTGTGACTATTGAAGCTTTCGACCATGGCGACGAGGGACCATCACGTGTTTCTTTGAACTCATCAGAAACATACACTGTGACAATTACTCCAGACAATTTCAATGCACCAAAGATAACGTTCCCGACAAATAAAGAAATAATTCGATTAAGGTGAATTTTTAATTATGCAGTGATTATGTAGTAATTCTATGTAATGGGCTTGAACAAGTGTGAGGGTGAAAAGTTCTCTATAAATAAGTCGGAATTAAGTAGATTAAGAGAAAGTGAATGAACTGATATTAATGTGGAATTTACTAACCTTCCAGGTATGAAGGTCAAGAGATCGGAAGACCTCTTTTACTGACTGATATGACTATTCTACCATCGTTCGAAGCTGACGATCCAGACGGCGGAATTTATGGAAATGTTTCTTTTGAAATAAGCAGCTACATTCCACAGAGTAAATTTTTTCCCCTAATGTTACTTGCTTTCCAAAAATAACTCCAAATAATAATTTGCAGGTGGTGATGCTGATTATTTTGAAATATTCAAAGAAACAACGAAAAAATCGCGGTTGCAGCTTAAAAAGCAAGCAAAGCCAACCTTTTACCATGTGAGTATAATACAACTTTGCGAGTGAATTTGAAAATGAACCAAATGAAAAATGAAAGAACTTATTGAAAAATAATAATTAAACCATCTTCTCTTATTTTCACCTAGCTTAATGTTAAAGCAGTCGATGGTGGTTACAAATATTCCGAAGACGTTACCAATTTGACACTTGTTTTCGTAGATATGCAAGGAGATCCGTATTTTCCCACCAATAACTTTACAACTGACTTCACTGGTAACATCATTTTACAACAGTTTACCAGAGCTATGTAATGAAATTTTTCCCCGTACAGAAAATGAATTTGGCCTTAGCGAGAGGAGAACTATCCCAACGGCATTCGATCCAAAAAATCAAGGGGACGAAAACGAAACCTATGTCGTTTACTACTTTATTGATCGTAAGTTTCACTCTAAAATTTTTGTTAAGAATTTTATTTAAATATAAGTCAGTTTATGTTATACCTCTTACAATCTAATGGAATACATCGAATGAGATTCGACGCCGTGTGCTATGAAATAAATTAAGAATAAGTGTGTGCGTTATGTAAGGTATAAAGGTCCTACTCCATAATTATATATCCACTATATATAATTATATATCCACTAATGTATATAAAATATAATGTGAAACTCTGATCTTGTTGCTCCGAGTTTGGATGGTCATCGAATCTTTTTCGAATAACCGGTCTTAGTATGGTGGCTAGTGTACACTGTTTATGTGTGATGAATTCGCTAACTATCCGAGCAGGTTGGTCAGCTAATGATAACAGGTTGCACCGGGTTATGTCAGGTTTTGGCATAATAATAAACTGATTAGACATCAAAACTTTAGAACCCTGGTATGTTTTAAATGTAAATCCTTTTGAGTGGTGTGGTGCTATTGCTAAAGAACTGGGATCTGATTTTGAAGTTTCCGCTGTAGCTTCAAAATAAGCTCGTTTGAGTCGCTCGAATTTGACGTTTGTTGCTTTTCCCTGAACTTCAAGTGTGGAAACGTTTTCAGTTTGCCTTTACTGTACCTTGTATGGACCCTCAATGGATGTTCCTGTGACTTCTTAATGCGATCCAATCGAACGGAAACATAAATGCACGTAAGCAAGTCATTGTGTATGAAAATTTTCTGTCGATTGTGTTGAGCTGCTGGGGTAGCTCCAACTTGCTTGATCTGCTCACGAAATTTTTCCACGAAGAACTTTGGATCAGGAGGCATATCCTCATTGAAGAAATATTCTCCAGAGATCCATATCGTGGTATCGTATACTAGCTCAGCTGCAGTCGCATCAATGTTTTCCTTCACGCTAGTTCCAACCCAACTATACGGTTGGTAAAACATCTACCCAATTTGGACTGTTATGACCGATGCCAACGTTCGATCATTCCATTGGCTGAAAAATGGTATACCGTGGTTCGAAATGGGTTTGGAAAGTGTGCTTGTCCATGGACTGGACTGTTGACAGATATCGAGTTCAAGCATAAATTCTCTGGGGATAATCTCTTTGTTCGTTCAGCTACAGGTAATCAGTCATGTTGTTAGGATGTGATGGGTATACACCGTGGCTCATGGGCTTATTAGTACAAGCATGAATTGATATGTCATGGTATTTTTTTCAACAAGTTCTAAAACGGTGTGCTTCGTGATACATTCGATAATCTAGAGCTGACATTACTGGAAATATTGGTGATGGATTTCAGAGTCGTTTTTCTATCCATAACTAAATTACTCCTTAGATCAACCAGCAACCCGAAGTGGCGTAACAAGTCTGCTCAAATAATAAGCTATCGAACATCTGCAATATCAAAACCAAGGCTGTGGCGTCGGAGTCAGGAGTCGGACTCGAGGAGTCGAACAATTTTTAATGGAGTTGGAGTCGGAGTCGGAGTCGAAGCTAATTTTCATCAGCCGACTCCGACTCTGAAATTCATCACCAAGCCTAAAAGTTTGTGGACGATTTTTCAATCTTTGACTGCATTAGGAAGAAGCTAAAAAACTTCTAGAGTTGCTATATCAACCTTATATAATGACCAAAAAATTTCAGGCAGATGACCTTACACCTGGTTTATAAAACAAACAAAAAATCGAAAATTCTTATCTTTCGCCTTCCAAAAATGAATGAAAACTTGGTCGATGCATTAAAAAATTCACTTCTCCATAGAAAAATTTATCTCTTAGTTAATGGAGTCCTTTTAGCTGCTTTAGAACGAGCAAAACTGCGGCGCTTAAGTTTGGAAAAAAGTGACGAAGGAGGAAATTAATCGCAACTGGAAGCCTTCAAATTGGATTTTCATAGGGCACTGAATGATGTTGGGAAGTTTAACCGAAGTATAGCTTTGGAAGTAGAAGGTGCTATAACGAAGTATCCCAAAATCGGCCAAAATGCAGCATTGCTCGTTACGACATTACCCCCGACTCAAACATCTGTGGAACGCTTGTTTTCTGCCCTTAGAATAATTAAATCGGATTTAAGAGGAGCGATGAAGTCAGATCTGATTGAAGCAATATTATTTTTAAGAACTAACTCGAATTAAGTGTTTTCTGCGTTTTTATATTAGTGTTTGAAATGTAATAGGAATATTTTCTATTTCGAAAAAAATCTCTTTGACAATATAGCGTAGTTTATAATTTAATGTTACTAAAAGAAACAAACTAGTAAGAAAATATGATCTAATTGTAAGACAAAAAACGATTTTACCTTCTGGCTTTAACTTTATATTAGAGTTACGAATATTTGGAGTAGAAATACGGAGTCGGAGTGGTTACGCGGGAGTCGGAGTTGCAAATGTTAGAAGGCTTATCTTTGGAGTCGGAGTCGCAAGTTTTTCTTCCCAACTCCACAGCCCTGATTAAAACTCTACGGAAATGGTCATCGCAGGCCGATAACAAGTGCTAAAATTTTTCGCCGTACGTACTGATCGGAGTGTCTTTGCCAGCGTATAGTCTGTGTTTCGTTTGTGATGTTTTGTCTTTGAATGGGCCGACACATCAGCACTTGTATCTACCAACAAACACAATCCAGATTCTTTAACCGATTTAGTAAGTCAGTCGTCCTCGGCTGCCGAAACACGGAACGACGAATTTAGTTTTCCGACATAATTTCGGTATTTTTCCACTGTCAGAGTGCTTTGCAATTTCTTGCAGGTTTGCCGAATCGAGAGTGAAAAAAGCTACATTTTCCTGTTCACCGCGATTTTAGTTTGTTTGATCTGCCACGAGATTTGGGGCGTAATCGATTACGCGTCCGCAACTCGAACCACTCAAGACGATCTAGAATTTGCGAGAGCACTTCATTTCTCACCTCTGTTTCTCGTTGTTGCTATACGTACAGCTAAAACTCCAGGTGGATTTTGTAACTCCAACATTAAGTCGGGTATCTTCGACATCCGCTTCACTCGAAATGCAGAAAACGAAGTGGGTATTCATTGATAATTGCTCCAGAAGCAACGTTCATAGCAAAGCATTCGTCATTTGGTCTTCTCCTGTATTCTTAAGGTCCTGGAGATAATGTTACGGCTTTTTGCCTTCCAAGTTTTGACCTTGGAAAATAGCCGTTGAAAGCGTGACTCTTTAGATTCGGCAAAAGCTGACAGAATCGTTTATTTTGCTGCTTCACATATATGAATTTTTTTCATCCTGGCTCATTTTGACGGTATGGATAGTGGCTTCTACCTGTTCGAACCAAAATTCAGGATCCGGTCTGTAGAACGCAGGAAATTTTCGTTATGTGCGACGCTTCTACAAATAATTTATGTGTCCACCCTACTATAAGTGTCTAGCGGAGGCGGCGGAGCAGGAACTCACCTTTTGTTAGGGCTATTATCAGTCGAATCTGCCGTACTTTTAATTATTGTCAATTGAAAATTCGATTTAAGGCGTCCAAAACGGTGGCACAAATTATCACCTTACAGTTGTTATTCGTAAAAGGTCTTCAAAAACTCAAGTGTCTAAAATGGCGGCACTAGCACATCACCTCACATTTGTTAATGATAAAAGGTTTTCAAAAACTCAAGTGTCCAAAATGGCGTCAATAACAGGATCACGTCGCTGACCGAACTATTTTACTAATTATCTAACGCAGTAAGTGTTCAGAATCGTGTTCACTATGATCCATCCCACTATACTATCAATGTTCTCAAGGAGTTACAGGAAATTTATTGGATATTATCTCATCTAATTTTTCAGTCAAATATATTCTATATATTTCATTTAGTCAAACATTTAGAACCGATAAGTAAACTTATAATACATACGAAAGTTTCTAAAAATAATCATATCGACAACTAACCATTCAATTATTATTGAATTGAATCTATCCTCAGCTTACTATCGACCTGATGACGCAAAACTTTTTATGCTCGATAAAGTAACACGAGTCTTACAACTGCATGAACTACTGGATCGAGAAGAAATCGATACTCATTATATACGAATTATTGCTTCGAATAGAAAAGACAATCCGGAACCGTATCCCAAGGAAAATTCAATTCTTCTCGTTAAGATTACAGTGAGTAAAACTGATTTCGATACTATTCCAATAAATAATTTTTGTGCAACTATAGGTAAATGATGTGAATGATAATCCTCCACAATTTGAAGAGCTTCAGTATTCAGCTGGTATAACGTCAAGTGACTACATTAACAAGCCAATTTTAACCGTTCACGTAAGTAGTAAAATGTATTTTTTACTAGTTTGGATTTTAATAGATAGTGAATTTAATTAAAAGCCTCGGTAGACAGCGTTAATTTAGTGTCGCTTTCTTTAAAAACTTTCCCTGAAGAAGGATTAAGCAGCTAAGTTGCTCAGCTCATACGGAAGTGAGTCATTAAGTCATATCACCTTCTTGTGATTGTCCAACGCTGGGAAAAACTGTTCACGAGTCTCATTATTGTCCATCTGCTAGGAGGAGTGCCGCCAAACGTGCGTCTAAAGTCTTTGTTCTATTATTACGGTGAATTACATTAGAATGGTTCGAATCGATACTTCTCGATGTTTCTCGATATTTCTGACATTGACAGAGTGAAATACGAGTACAATTTATATTGATGTACATGCAACATTGTGAAAAACTTATATTCTTACTGTTACATTCGAACAGAAAAAATGAAGAAATTGTTTTTAAGATAATGCAACGCATTTTTATACCATAATGAAACACATTTTTATTCGATGTGATTATTTACAGCCTCCGATGTTTCTTCAATTCTTTTTAACTATTTCTGCAAACAAGACTTTTATGTTTAGCATGAATTACAATGAATTATAAATCATGAAACTTTCTTCGGATCTCTGGCAGTCACCATGAATTGCATTGGCGGCGTAGTAGCTAATAAATCTATAGTTCTTGAAAATATTCACAAGTGTGCTTTTATATGATATACGAGTATACAGTGGCTCACAGCTTATTTGATGCAGTGACTTTTTAAAAATGCAAATCACTGTAACTTTGAAATAAAGAACCCCATTCAAAAAATTTAAACGTATTTGACTAGATGCATGTTCAACGAATACAATGCAAACAAAAAATCTTCCAGCAATATTCCTCGGCGTCCCTTAAAAGAGAAATACCACTGGCGCAGAAAAATTGTAGCTCACAGCTTATTTGATACAGACACTTCAATGCGAATAAACTTCTATTTCTCGCGGAGTTAATCTGTGTTGTTTTTGTTTCTTGAATTTTTGATTGTGTTTAGACATTGGCTTAAGTAAGTTTTAGCAAGATCTTGTAAGCTGAAGTGCCAAAATGAGCCAAATTTGTAAAATGGGTCATCGCACCACAATTGAACAGCGCGAATTGGTATTAAACCACTTTAAAAAAGGACAAAGTGTTCGAAAAATTGCTGAAAGTGTGAATTTGAGTGTCTCTACAGTGCAGCACATAATTGAGCGCTTCCTACACGAAAATCGGGTAGAAAATAAGAGGAGAAATGCGCCAAACAATATTTTCACCGTATCCGACGAACGATACATTGTAAGGAAAGTGAAAGCAAACACAAAGATTTCCGCTCCAAAATTGGTTACTGAGGTTCATCGTGAATTAAGGAAGTCATGTAGTGCTGAATCCGTCCGACGAGTGCTTCGCGACCATGATTTCAGGGTCCGAGTAGCTCGTAGGAAGCTTTTCATTTCCAAAAAAATACAATAAGCCGATTTGCCTTTGCCAAAGAGCATGTGGCAAAGCCATCCGCGTTCTGGAATACGATTATTTTTGCGGACGAGTCATATGTCTGGCGCAAGGCAACCACTGAGCAAAACAAGGAGAACCTCAAAGTTACTGTGAAGCATGGTGGTGGTAATGTTATAGTTTGGGCCTGCATGTCTGCAGCCGGAGTCAGAAATTTAAAGTTTATTGAGGAAACAATGGACCAAACAAAGTACCTTGATGTACTCAAAAACAATTTGCTGAAAAGCACTGAAAAACTGGGTGTTAGCAACCAATTTCGGTTGTACCAAGACAATGATCCAAGGCACAAGTCGGGAATTGTGCAATCCTGGCCAATTTGGGATTGCCCTCATTTGATGTCTCCGCCGGCACAGTCACCAGATATGAACGTCATTGAGAATCTGTGGACTTTGTTGGATAACAACATTAGAAAACACAAGATTTCTAATAAACAAGACCTGAAGAAAGCACTGCTAGAGGTATGGCAAAAAATTACTCCTGACATCACAAAAAACTCGTTGATTCAATGCCGAATAGGCTCCAGGCTCTGCTTAAGTCTAAGGACTATCATACAAAGTATTGAAATCAACTGGAAACCTCATAATTCACAAAAATTTTAATGTTTAATCAAACTGTATCAAATAAGCTGACATGAAATTTGTTATTTTTAGTTTTTTTGTTTTTAAGATGTAAAACGGCAACTTTGTAACAAATACGTGTATAAACTTGTTTAATAAACAACAAACAATTGCCTTCAAAATGGTGTTCAAATTTTTTTGATATTGTTATTATTTTTTGAGTTATTGCAACTTAATTTTTTAAAGAAGCACTGTATCAAATAAGCTGTGAGCCACTGTATGTACTTACTTACCTATTTTGACCTTCTTTTAAGCCTCGTTGATTTGTGATAAAAAAACAACAACAATCAACAATGGCGGTGTTTGAAATCTTGATTCCTTAACTTTTAAAAATTTTTACAGTGCTTAGTTTAAATCAAATGTTTTATGGAGAAATTTAACATAAAAAGAAAGTAACAACAAAAGCTCTTCCCTTAAATTTAGGATGGAAATTGTGTTTAATAGCCGGCATTTAATAAATCTGTAGCTCTTGAATATTTGCTTTAGCAAAAGTCCAGTAATCAAATATATCAAGTCATTAAGTTTCAAAATGTAATTATTTACAATGCTCCGAAAACAATACTTGGATGCATAATAAAACCAATTAATTATTCGACGCATTTCAGGCAACTGATAAGGACTTAAACGATAGCATAACATATATGTTCGATTCAGATTCTGTGGTTGCCAATGGCGACAATATCGATGATGTAAAGAGGAGAATGTTCACCCTGGATAGTGAAACAGGCATTATAAGTTTGGCTGCTGTTCCTCGTAACAATATGAAAGGATATTTCCAGTTCAACATAATCGCATTAGATGAAGTTAAGCATAGCGATGTATGTAGCGTTCAAATTTACATTGTTTCTGAAAGCAATCGTGTGTCATTCATCTTTTTGTCAAGCTATCAAACCGTAGCCAATAACATTCTATTCGTAAGTATGACAACAATGGTGTTTAGAGCACAAATTGATTGGAAATCATATCGAATTTCAGCTCATTAAAACTTTTGAAGAGTATTACGAATATGAGAAATGCAACATTGATGATTACAGTGAAACATCATATAATTCTGACGCGCGAGATACAGGCATCACAAGTGTTCGAGCTCATTTCATTCATAATAATGTTGCGATTGAAGCGTCCGAGATAAGAACGTAAGAGTGCCGAAATAATTAATTTCAAAATTAGATCCACAGTGGCCCTATTATAATTCGAATTCCGAAATCGGAGTTCGTAAAATTTTCCGACTCGCCAACGGTCTGAATTTCGTACGATGATCTGTTTTAAATAGAACGAAACATTGAATTCTTGTTAAAGTTGACTCCACTGTAATTTATTTTGCTTCGCCCAAGTATGGTGAGTCTAAAAAGAAAAACAAAAAATAAGCATTCAAATTTCATGTTAAATAAGGCTAATAGTTAAGTTAGCTAAATTAGCGTTAAAATTACGATTTTTAGCGCAGAATTTACTAACGCATATCGATCAAATCAAAAAAAAAAATTTGGAAATTAAAAATCCGCCTGGATCCGCCGGAAAATTCGACTACAAATGAACTGTTGCCTTCGGAATTTACAGTCTGAAGTTGGCTTATACTTGTCAAATTAGCGAATTATAATATAAAAATTCGATATCGTATAAAGTTCGAAATTGGATTTCGAATCATAATTGGCCCCAGGAGTTCACATTTTTTAAAAATCGCTGAAAAAATCTTTTTGCAGGAAATCTAACGATTTGAATTTTATCGCCAAATTAAAAAATGCACTGAACGAGAGATCCTTAATTTTAGAAGATGTTCCTTCATCTAAAGCCGATGAGCTCAGCCAAACCGATGAGGCTTTAGGAACTGTTTTGATTGTTGTATCTGTTGCACTGACTGCATTGAGTGCCGCATTAGTTATTGCTTATGTGACTAAAACCAGAGCTCTGAATCGTCAAATGAAAGCATTTACAGCACCTGAGTTTGGCTCGACTTCGTCCAACTTGAACAGGCGAGAAGCTCCCACGACCAATGTGTTTTCCGTGGAAGGATCGAATCCTGTACTAAATAATAATGATCTACCAAAAGATGCGTTTGATACGATGAGGTACTAAATTTCTGATTCATTTTAAATTAATTCACTAATCATTAATCTATTATATCTTCAGTGTTGAATCATATGAATCGGACTTTGTTGGTATAAACAACGATCCAACATTCGAAATGCCACAAAAACCGAGGGTCAGTATAACCGATTCACGTTGTACATAATTTTTATATCAATTCATATTGGTTGGTTTTTGCAGGAGAGCAAAAATATTATCCTAGAGAACGAGTTTAATGCTTTCCGAAGCAAATTGAAAGAGAATGGAAATATTGAAACGGTAGATGAATATGAAGGATATGAAGACGATAATTACAATGAAAAATATTAATTTTAGCTTAGTCAAATAAAAACAGTATTTTATCTTTTTAAGTTTGCGTATAAGATGAATATTTTGTAATGTTTATTGTAATATACATTTAATGCCACAGTTACCAAAAAACTTGTTTGAAGCATATTTGGCAAACTGCCCGTTGACGCTATTGTTGCTTTTTTTATTGCTCTACAACAGTTTCCATATCATACATAGCCCTAACAGAGCAATAAAATCCGGCATGTACGAGTAGCTGAAATATCTTGGTAGTACCAGGAAAACGATGAAGTCAATTCATCTATACCGCTGTATTAACTCATGTTTTATTTATTATTCTATTCAGAGCTAGGTAAACTCAAAGCTCAGTGCGCGCTCCTTTGTACAAACCTGGATTTAAATCAGGGACCCTGCACACTGGAAGTCAGTGCTCTACCCAATAGACTACACGACCTTCTCAAGCAAACAATAGTGAAAGCCAATTTAGGACCAAAATTTCAAAAATCCTTCCAAAATCCTCTATTTTCAGATAACTTGACGAATGCAAATACATAGACATTCTAAGAATATACGAAAAAGTTATTTGACATGTTTAAGAATTCCGCGTGGGTAGTCAAACCCCAAAATTAACTTTAAACAATTCTTAGAAATACATTACCCAATTCGAAATAATTCAAAGCGAAGTTCCAGCTCACTAAGTCAACTATAATTTGGCGCTTCAGATAACGTAGATTTGCTGATTTTTTAAATAAATCTCACAGGTATATCACCCCATGTTTCATATCTCTTCCAATTTTGATCTAACGACTAAACTCGACTACTTGCCTTTTTACCCAAAATTACCCAGTAATAAAAATCTAGCAATAATTATTTTTCGAGTTTAACCATAAAACTAAACAGCATATCGAGCAGCATGGCAGCAGTCTGGTCTAAAAGCTAAAGACGTAGCTCGTGCCAAGTATAGAACTTAGAAGTCTCATGATGACTTCGTAGTTCTCAAGGCTACGATCAACGGCCACAATTACCGCTCGACAAGCCATGTGCGATTTTTTCGCCAACATTGAGCCTTTTATTTTTAACTTACATTCGTTCCTTTGTTCGATCTTTCGCCGAAATAATGTATCTATGTATATGATGCCGTTTCTTTTAATCCTCAGGAGATTTGTGAACTTTAATCTCAACAAATTTCCTCGTTCTAATTCCAACTATTTCCAACCTTTTCCTACATTTCCAATTTCTTCTTCAGCTAAGTCACTCTTCTCATCACTGTGTGTTCCTGTGCCCATCATTTTCCACCTAAGTTCCTACTTAGGCTCCTTTCTGCCCCATCGGAACTCTGCTCACATCTTACCGATCCACAAATCTGATGAGCCATTTCTAACTACCGGCCAATTTCCCAACTTTCTTGTTTTGGTAAAGTGCTCGGGAGAAAATTGCTTTCAATAAGCTTATTCCTGTCCTCCACCTTATTTTCACTACTGAGCAGCATGGATTCATTTAGGGCTGATCTTCCACATCCAACCACATAACGTTCTCCAACTTGGTTGCTTCTGCTTCGGATCAACAAAAGCAAGTTGATGTTGTTTAGCGAAGCTCCAGTGGTTCGGTGTTTCTAATTTCCTTCTTTCTTGGTTTTCCTCCTATGTTTCAAGTCATGCTTGTAGCGTAAATGTAATTTCCTCTTCTTCTTCCGTATACTGCCCTCGATCTGGTGTTTATCCTTATCGCAAATCCCGCATTTGGAATCCCGCATAGTGTTGCTAGATGAGTGTTTGTTGTTTAAATTTATTCGATATTCCACGCTGTCTGACCTAGACTCTAAGCTGCTGCTTCAAAACGTCAGCTGTATTATCACCGATAATAGGTGTGTTTTTTTTGCTCCCCCTATCTATAACAGAGCAATGCTGACGCATTGGGAACAACAACAACTCCCCCTTTCCATAACAGGAGTTGTTGTTGTTTCCAATGCGTCTGCACTGGTTAGCATTGTTCTGTTATGGGTAAGGGGAGCAAAAAATGCGCCTAATATATATTTTTTATACCCTTGACGTGGACCGATTTATATTTTTATCGCATTTATTGCGCATTCCTAAATGACACGACGAGCTCCGACTTGGTCCTCTACCAAGAACGCTCTCAAAATTTAAGCGTCAAGTCAGAAGTTCATGTATTACTGAGCATTTCATAAATATTATTAGTTATTGATTAAACTTTTTCCATCAACGTCAATGAACACATTACGTTTAGTTTATTTTGTTACTATTATTATTATTATTACTTTTATTTTAATTAATATTATTAACCCTATTATGTAAATTACTTTTGAATTTACCATGTTTTCTGTTGTATTGTTTTTTTTTAATTTTAATTTTCACTTTTTGCATTTGGGCTCCGGCCTGTAAAAATAGATAGTAAATAAATAAATAAACTATATTAAAATTATGGGTTTATACCCATAATTTTATAATAAAAAGGATCATTAAAATATTTTCCAGAAGAAAAACATGGTTTTCTGATAGTAAGTATATGAAAAATGTTTATTATGAAAAATATAATAAAATAACGTTTCGCTAAAATTTTAAATTTTAGCCTTATGAGTAAAACTAAAACAAAACGTAAAGCTTTTAATTGTCGGCTGTATAACCAATTTGATATTCACGGTCGCGATGAAGTTGAGACAAAAGATGAATTCGTAACTGTACGATACTGTCCAACATTTGATCGCACAACTTACAGGTAATCGCCTTAAGTGAAGTATCTCTGAAAATAAGAAACAATACATGTTTACTCCCTTCATTGATAATATTTAAAATAATTGTTATTTACACTTCAGACAATCGATGAAGTTCTTGGTTTTGAGCACGCAAATTTTGCATGCGTTCGAATGACTCGTTGTACAGTCGCAATGCTGAATGGAAGGGGAATATTGATCGATGCCCGTAAACACTCGTTGTTTCCAGTAAATCCTCTTCATCGAACTGATTCCACATATTCTCTTTATTGTCACGATGGATTTCAATGGATTTACGCGGCTTTTCCAAGAGTCTAACCAGGGAGAGTAATATTAATATTAAAATTTCGCCTCCCATATAATCTATAAATACTTACTTCACTATTGATTTTTTAACAGTTGCCGTCAACTCAGCTTCTTTGTTGCGAGCTAGAGTTGGGCCCTCGGCACCAGCATCAGTATACAACAGAGTGTCCATTGTGTAACGAATCTGATTGACCTATGGGCAAAAAAATGTATTGGCATAAATGTTTCACTTTAGAAACCAACTTACTAATTCAATATCGCTCGGATTAATTTCAACGTCCAAGTTAAATACCATGTCGTGCTCTTCAAAAATGGCGCGATTATTGTGATCTGCGCCCAATCCACAAAGTATCGACACGTAACGAGTTTTATTTGCATCTCGTTTTACCTCCATGGTCGGACAGAATATCAATGCTATTAGCGGCGCAAAGCCGTGGATATTGGGCATGAGGGTGGTAGCACGAGCGGTAATCTTGTTAGTTTCAAAAACCTCCGTCACACTCGCCGCAACCACGAGGCGCTCGTGATAGTCCTTTAAATAAGAACATTGTTAAGTATTAAGAATAATAAAAACCAGAAATCACAAGTACATCAATCAAACTCAAAAACTTCAAATAAATAAACATCATGTTACTTACATGGGGATCCGTATCCAACAGTACTGAGTTTACGGACTGAGTCTCAATTGTCACTGTTTTAAAGCTCCCAATTCGTGTAGCTGCATACAACCCCGTTTCGAGAGCACTGTGTGGTCCACGTAAAACGATTTTATTTCTGTATTTGCTTATGGGAGGTGGGTCAGTGTAAACGTCTTCATCGCCCTGAATCTTGCGAAGATAATCTTCGTTGGCTACCAAATCATCTTCCTCAAACATTTTCATTGATTTTTGCTTGCGCATGCGACTGTCGTGATCCGACTATAAAATTTACATAATATATGTACTTCCAAGTACGACCAAATTTCCTACATCATACCTTCGACATATAATTTTCTTCAGCGTGTTGGGCATATCCTCGCTCTACCAGAATGTCATTGAATCTGCAACCATTTCGCTGAAGGTATACGGAGACGATTCCATTTACGATTGAGTAAACCTAATTCAGAACAAACATTAGATGGAATTTATGCATAATCCTTTATAAAACGTGCCTCAATTTCGCAAATACCGTTATCAACGAAAACTTGCATTAAATCGTTGGCTTCATCAAGCCAACGTCCCCGATTGCAGTTTATAGAAGATGGTTGCACTTCAGTTAGACAACACTCGAACACTCGTGGCGGAATTTCAGTCAAACGATCTGCATGATTTCCGAATCTCTTCAATTTACGGAATTCAATAGTCCCATAGCTCCCGTAATCAATAAATAGAACCTAAAACACGCAAACAGTTTTTTTTGCTAAGCCTGCAATATAAAATTTGTCAAAACACACACACACACCTTAAAGAAAATATCGTGTGAACCACGATTCACCAAATTTACCACCCTGGCACGATAATATTGAACGCCACCGCCTTTTTCGAAAAACGGAGCTGCCAAAATCATACCCTTTGATATTTCCGAGGCGTTTCGGAATTTATAGATGCTACTGTTCGGACCATTTAATTCTTCTGTGATTTCTCTTAATCGATCTTCTTCGGACATCGGTTGGAACCAAAATTTGCCACAATGTTCGATCTAAAACAAAAAGACAAGAGTTGTCTTCGTAGTAATTTTCAAGGATATTTCTACGTACATGAGTGACTTGGCCACGAACGATTTTAGTGTAAACAGAAGGAATTACAGCCAATTCTGGATTGTGTAGCTGTTTCTTGCGAGGAATCCATTTACCATCACGCATTACGCCCAAATTGAGTTTTTCGGCGTAAGCGACTGCTTCTCGTGGGCTATTGAAATATTGATAAATGGTATGAATAAATCTTTATTTTATACTAAGAATTAAACTCATCATTAAAAATCAAAAAGAGCAAACATACACTAGATGAAACCAAAACTGGACTCGAACAGAAGATATTTGAGAGTTTAGTGTTGTTCTTACGTTTTTTTTTTCAAGCTTCAAATTCGAATTCCTAATCTAATCCTCAACAAACGATGCTATAGTACCTATTCATATCTAATTGCCAAAAATGCTAATATAAATGGATATTTGTTTACAGAAGGTAAAAGATAAATCAAAAAATTCAACGCATCGGAAGAAAATTGATATTATTATTAAAATGTTAATTTTTGGGCTTGAAGTTGAAGTTGTTAGAGACTTCTTACAAAACCAATTTATACGATTTTCGAGTGATAAGATCCACGATTCACTTTACTCTTGGTACCTGATACAGGTACCTACTTACATAATTCAAGGTTACGTGTACTATGAAAATATGCACGTGTCTTATATATTCGAAATGATGAAAGTCTGACCATAACTTCATTTGGATCAATCTTTCCCAAACAAACTGTTGACTAATATGTTTGGGCCTTGAGTATGAAGTATACTATGACTGGTCACACTCATGGGAACAAAATTTCGAACCTCAAATGCCACAAACCGGGACGCCGAGGTTCTTCAAGCAATGGAACTCCAGCGCTCTACAGGGGATTTGCTAACGGATCAAGGAACCAATCACAAACTCTATAGCACCGGACGGAAAGAACCGGATGCCAGAGGAAGACAAAAAGAGGAGCAAAATATAGCTCCACACCAAAAACAAACGATGAGGAATGTAAGAACCAAGAGTCCCTGCCCAAACTCTATGTTTTCAGAGGCAACACTGAAGTGAAGAAAATGGCGAGGCCGAAGTCTCCCCCTCTACCTCTGACGGCAGATCCTCAATCAAATTTGCAAAGGAAATTTCCCGAAGCATGGAAATGGTCGACATCGGAGGGGCTATCAAAGAAGGCTCCAAAATCGAAGATGAATGAGGCTCCTCATCAAAAGCGACATGTCCAAAAAGGCATTCTTATCAATCGCACTAGAAGATAATAGGAAAAGAGCCGGATAAGATCAGAGGCATTAACAAATCTGAAATATTCTCATCCAAAGAAAAAGCAGCTACAGGTCTTATAGTGTGTTAAAATCCTGATCATACTGAAGGGTTTCTTGAAAGACTTCATCCAACCGCCCAAATGGAAGAGGTACAGAACGCTCTTGACAGTGCTAGCGGAGGTAGAAGTAGGTATTAGTCCTTGCTTCCCTGGCATCGCCTACAAAATAAGCTACGTGTCCCTTTATTGCAATGTTAGAGTCAACGGTAGAATGGATAAGGTCGGAGGAACTAAAGATAAAGCCGTGAAAAGGAGATAGCCTGTGGGCCACGGCGAAATACCTGTTTCCGATTCTTGAAATCTTTGTTGGCTACTTCCCCAAATCAGCGGACCTTGCAACGGACAAGATCCTGACGTTCATAGAATGCTAAAATAAGGACATCAATCACAAATCCTGATGTGCTTTATTCAGCGAGAATAAAGCAAATACACTATACTAGTCATACCAGAGGATCAAGACTCAGGCTGCAGAGTAACTGAAAGGGGACGGCCGTTAAATAGCCGCATAGAAAGATGCCAGAGACGCCGGTTACTTCAGCGGACAGTATGAAGTGCAATGAAACCGATATGGAAGCAACGCTAGGCCACAGCGATTCACAAACGACTAAGCACATATAAGCACATTTACATCATGAAAAAGCTGCCTCGAGCGAAATAAGCATCAGCTCTGCCTCGATCACTTATAAGATGGAGCTACTTCAAGAGCACTGGGTAAATACAAGTTAGAACTGGGTAAATACAAGTTAGAACTGGGTAAATACAAGTTAGAACTGGGTAAATACAAGGCAACACAAGTTAATCTGGGCTGATGGGTAAGAAAACCCGATGGAGGCGATAGTAATCACCACCACAAGGGCACAGTGGATTTTCAAACAGAAATCTCCATTGAAAGATATATAGTAGAGGCGATAATTGCATCAGCCTAATTTGCCCGGGATGAGAACCAAGTCCCAAGTAACATCATCAAGCGACTGGTAGACCACAGTAGGAGAGAGAGAGAGAGAGAGAGAGAGAGAGAGAGAGAGAGAGAGAGAGAGAGAGAGAGAGAGAGAGAGAGAGAGGGAATACTAATAAATGGCTATACTGACAATGCACCACACGTCATGGTGGAGCGGTTATATCATCACTACACGTGAGACACTCTTAAAATTTTAGCTAATTGTAGCTAATAATTCATTGTCAAAGGTTGCAATAAACCGACAAACCTTCCAAAATCATGTAAGCTAATTATTCTCACATTCTTCATATTGAACATCACGGGGATCTTATCTACTCATATATACGTATTCCTACCTATATATATAAAACATTATACTAGACAAATTTCAATTTGCTTACCATAAGAGCAATGTAACTTGATCAGCAACATATAAGCTAGTACAAATAATAGAGGAAATCGCATTGACATCGATGGAGCTTTTAACAATGCAAGACACGACTCGTTGAACCATGCACAACAGAAGATAGATTCCCATTCAAAAGGTTGTGAAATGGGCGTGTAAAATACTGATGTATGGAGGTGTATTCGCGGAGCCGGGGAAGCAAACTACCTACGCGATGATTACCTTCTTGCGACCCTAAAAAGGAAAGACTTAACCGTTTTGGAATACATGCATGATGTCACTGTAATAATAAGAGATTCACGCTCTGATGTTTTGAGATCCAGACCTATCTTATATGAATCAGCAGTGTGATGGAAGAGACCCATATACAAAGGTGCTGTTGACAGACTCAATAAGCTTCAGAGGATGACGTACCTGGTGATAAGAGAGCAATGAGCTCGACCCCAACGGCAGGTATAGAGGATCTTCTAAATATTTAACAGCTACACCTCGAAATTCTGTAGGATGCGGCAAATTAAGCTATAAGCCTACAATAGGCCAGCAGGTAAGAACCAGGAGATATAAGGGACTATCTTAGTATCCTGGAGGACATTATGCCGATAATGGATATGCTGAACTTCAGCGATCAAATAAAGACAAAGGTAACCTTCGAGAAAGAATTTAATGTCACAAGATTATCGAGGAATAAATGGGAGAATGGCCACACCTTCTGGCAGAAAGGGGGCGCAAATGTGGTATTTGGATGGCTTGCAGATGGATCGTAGAGTGGGAGCAGGGACTGTAGAACCCTCCCTAAGAAGGCCGCTATCTACCAACTACAATTATCTGATATGCTTAAGGCCATGACAATAATAAAGATCAGGAACACGAAAAACACGCTAAGATCCTATCGAATAGCCTAACTTAGCTACACTCTTGGACTACCCGCAAAAAGAGAAACAGGTCCGTGACGTAGAGCAAGGTGAGTCACGGTGGCTTTCTGTGAACAACAAAAATAAATAGACCCGCACAGATTTCAGCGCAGGGTGACGCAGTTTTTACTCATGGTGACCCTGCGAAAACCAGTTTCAATTTCGCAGTTCCCTGCGAAATAAATTTGGTTCCTCATACAAGCTAACGGCCAGCCCTGCTACCGCCAAGGAATTTTTTTTAAAAAAACAAAGAGAACTAAAAAATGAGTACGCTATTTGCCGTTTTTAAATTAACAAAGTTCTAAATAAATTTAACAATATGATTAGTAATGAGGTTTTTGATACTCATATATATTTATAATTTAATTTAGAATCTACTTTTCATTTTACTTTTTCACTGGCCAAATCTGTTAAACTGTAGAAATTTTAGAAAATAAAATTATATGAATCATATAAATGGTGGCAGTTTTAACAGGCCATCTTCTTTGCAAAAAGTAGCATCCCAGGACAGGCAAGAAGTGAGAAAGCTGCTGTAGACACTGCGGAGAAGCGGCAGAGAGAGAGCATCCTCTCACACATTATCCAGCACTAGCGAGACGAGGACTAGAGCTTCCTGGCTCTGCTCTTCCCTCCATCTGGGACATATCCAAGTTCATAAGAAGTCTGGATAGCCTATAGGAGGTCTCAGTGCTAGGGGCCATCTGGACCCGCCCCAAGCAATCAATCAATCAAGTAGAGTACGCTCCGATGGGACTGCATGAAACTATGAAGTGTATATAATGCGTCGTCTAAAATATATTCAGTTGTGGATAGTCACTTTCATAATACGTCCCGCATATTGGATGAATTTTACTTTTGTCGTAATACTTTATTAAGATATATGGAGCTGGCTTATATTCGCGAATATTTCAAAAAAACTTTGGATGGAGTAGGTTGTAGGCTCATCTTCTATGAGCCAAACCAACGGGGCTGCAATCCAGAAGCACAAAGCCTTTTAAACACAGGAGAGTAAATCATAATTTTGCAGATTTCTTTCAATTCAGAAGTTTTGCCTTTCTATGTCACATCTACAGAGTGTGATACATAAGCGCGCCAGTATGAAAATCTAACTTTTTCTGGGATGAAATTTGAATTACAGTTACATTTAAAGTAATGTTGGTAAGGCAATTCACTTCAGATTTAATCCTTACTTTTAACTAATAAGTAACAGACGCTGGTCATAGATGCTTCTAGTCAAGGCGTATGACCAACATTTTACCCAAGAAAAATATCTTCTAATAAACTTATACTTTTTAATTCCAAGATGAAAATAATTCAATCATACTTACTCCATCACTTTCAGCGACATATCCATTCGTAGTTGCCGCATTTTCACGGCTTTATATACTTCAGGTCGAACTCTTCCGGGCACAGATTGCACCAAATTATATGCATCGGTCTGCTCGTAGTCCGTATCATTCGGGAAAGTTACGAAAATCTTTTGAGAACCTTCTTCAAAGTTCACAAGTAAATTCTTGGTATTCGTAGTGCATTGCTTAAACAAATCTTTAATATTCTGCGTGTACAGTTGCCCAATGTATTTAGGGTCGAAATTCATGAAGTAGACGGTGTTGCAGGGATTACGTCCCGAAAGAAGCTGATAAGCATCGCGCTCATATTGTTGGTGGTCGAATGAAGTCTTCAGAAAGTAATTCGGATAAAAAGCGCCAGCAATGACAATTTTCAAAACAATTGTTTTTTCTCTTTCCGTCCAACGAACACGATTCACGCCAGCTGTTTCTTTGATGCCGACCCTTTTCAAACGATCAGTTATCTCTCGTACTAGCAGATTTACTTCGCGCATCAATCTTGTGTTGATGAAGTAACGACGAGCCCATACTTTTTCAGCGTCGCCATCATCGAAGTTATTTTGTTCTTTCATATTGTACCATACCTTTTGAAAAATATATGATTAATTGCTCATGTCAACTAAAATAGCCTATATGAAAATTTTACCCTATAGGCTTTTAAAATAGCGAAAAGATCCGAGCCAGATCCATCAGACCAAGTTAGTTTTTGCGAGTACGCATTCAATCCATTATTATACGGATATTCGAAAATACTCTTTACATTAAGACCAGCAGCTTTAATAAAAACAATATAATTTAAAAATTTTTCTTTAGTTATGCTCACTAAAACCAATTTCACAATCACAACCAGAAACTTGCGGACATACCCATTATAATAGTTTCCTCCAAAACGCTGAAAATGTATCCAAAGATAATAAGTCGCGAGATTCGAACGTCGATTGGAAGCGAAGCCATCACGCGGCCAATAAAACTTAGATCGCCATCGTAAGGATCGTAATTTCCGGCAACGCTTCTATACAGAGCTCCAAGTTCTTTTAAAATCAAAATAGTATTGCGAATATCAGACAAGTCCGGCGGCGTCATCACGAGGGCTAAAATCGACTCTGGACGACCCATGTCCAGTAATTTTGCCTTTAGTACAACATTTTCTAATGGACAACGGACCATTTCAGGTGATCCAAATTCTTCCATCATATTCTACAACAATAAACATTTCAGAGGTTTTTAATGTTCATAAAAATTCAAACTAACTTCATAAAAATGTTTGGAGACAAGCCTATATACACGTCCATTGCTAACACGACCCGCACGTCCAGCACGTTGTCTGCAGCTGCTTCTTGACGCCCAATGCAGCTGTAAGGAGCTTAGATTTGTGCTCGTATCCGTAACCAGAGATTTTGTCAGGCAAAAATCAATTACTACAATAAACACAAAAAAAATTTGTTATAATTTCAAGAAACTTTTCGTGTATCATCACAATACCGTATTTTACGTCAGGTACAGTAATCGAACTTTCGGCTATGTTGGTTGAAAGAATGACTTTTCTGCAATTCGGAGGTGGTCGAATGAAAATTTTCTCTTGGTCATTTGAAGAGATCATGGAGTGCAAACGATATGGTAAGAGTTTGATATCGGATTTCCTGCAATAGAGGTTATGATTAAAACCATTTCAATCAGGCAACAAGAACACGACTTACAAACTCTCTAATCGCTGGAGAGTCTTCTCCATTCTCTCGATTTCATTAATACCCGGCAAGAAAATCAAAATAGAAGGTTTGATATGCGACGCTTGTACATCTTCGTCTTGGTTATCTAATTTTTCACAAATTACAATCAATTTCAACGCTACCTTGTACATTTCTTCTGAGATTCCAGGCTCGTCATAGTTCACTTCAACGTTCTTCAAAAACAATGCGTGAGCTTTATCATGTTCCAAATTCAGATTCCAAAACAACTTACCACCATAAGACGATCCAATTGACAAAGATAGAATTCATTGACTGTAAATAAACGTCTTGCATCGACACTAAGAATCGGAGCTGGAACCAATGTTCCACCTCTCATGATTTTAAAATACTCTGAAAACTAAACTTGCATAAGGATGAATCGAAAATAATAGTTGCTTACAATTTCTAATTTACCTCATTGGTGTCAATGGTAGCGGACATGAGGATTACTTTTACATGGGGAGAGTTGCTTGTCAGCAATCGTCTTACGAGGAATAGAAGGAAATCCATATCCTGGTCACGTTCGTGAACTTCATCCAAAATCACGTGAGTGAAATTGGACATGTCTTTAAGCTGTATTAGCTTTTGTAATAAAATTCCAGTGGTGCAATAAAGCAGTCTGGTATCTTCGCCAGCCGTACTATGAAGCCCGACCTAATGAATGACAAGGTAGCATTTTTAATACATTATGAGATTTGGTAAGTGTATACTTTTTCGCTGTCTGCGGATTAAATAAGCTTTTGATCAAAGAATTTAGAATTTAGTTTAGGTTTAGTTTAGTTTCAGTGGGGAAATCTAAGACGTGGACCAACAACCCTCCTACATGTTACCACTGTACAAAATGCTATCATTTTGGCTTCGTAAATTGCGCATCCAAAACAACTGTCTGAAAAGTATTCGATGTAATCAAATGTATAAATCTTCATTCAATTAAACTATGTTAAAAGAGGGAAGCTAGACCGAAACTAGGAGTAAGGGTGAAAAATGTAAAACAGTTTCGGCCGCCTTTTCGAATAATCTCCAAATAGTCCTTTGCGACTGGAATCGAGAAGCAAATGAGTTACAGGAAAGTAACTGGAGCTAAGGCAGAAATTATTGCGAGTCCCTAGCAAAAACATGCTTATAAATTGAATATGATTCTAGAACACCTGAGTTCACAAAAGAAACTGACCATTAACATTGGTAGCCTTCATACAATAATATTATTTGCCAACGGATTTCATTCAGGAAACGTTAAATGAATTATTGAGCGCAAATATTTGAATTTTTTTACTGTTTTTGAATTGTCAACTTTGAATTGAAAACTGGAAAGTCAATAAATTGTAGAAAAAGGATAATTTTAATAAAGTTATTTTGTAATCTATCTCCAGCTGGTCTTCAAGACAAACGTAGATCTTTAGCTTTATTTTTTTGGAAAGGTTGAATTTGCTTGAAGTGTACAAAATTTCTTTTAGCTGAAGCATTTTCAGCAGATAATACAAGTATTCTGAAACTGGTGACCCCGACGTAGTCTGAGCCGTCTCCAGTCATGAATTATGGAAACTTTAAACAAATTTTAGGACACGCCAGCAGTTATTGACTATGTGATACTTAAATCGTATCAAAACAACTTCAGAAGACCACAAGAATTTGGACTATGGTCCAAACTAAGGCAGAAATCAAAGTACGCTATCCAGCAGATATACCCTGAGGACTTACTACCAAGGCGGCGAGCTAAGCAGCATGAAATTTTAATTACATTTGACGAAAAACCCACTATCATTGTTGTGGAAAGTCCTATTGAACGAAACATTACGCAGCCTCAGGGGGTTGAGTCACTAAATAGAGTCTACTTAACTGGATTAGAACGTAGTCATCTTCAACTCGTTTCAAAGAAAATTAACTTATTCTAGTTGTAAGTATATCATATATAAGCTTTAAATTTCGAAAATTAAATAATCACAGAAACTTTTGGGGAGCCACCTTATTTCCCCTGCCGTGTCTCGTCCCGTTTCAGTTTCCGGAGCGAAATTTTGTCTAGACGTGGTTTGATAAGGAGAAAATATCCTCAGCAAGTGCGACGGCCATAAAGTCCCGGCATTCTAAACAGGCGAACCATTCTTGTGGTTCGTTCAGCTCGAGAGCTAGGTTGCTTTTCCGAGGGTTAAAATATTCCTGACAAAGTATAACTATGTGGTGTCTTCGCTGGGCTCAAAGAAGCTGAGAACATAATTGTGCGCCCTGGCCTGAAGACGGCATATGAAGTTCTCAAATGGGCTCTTATATTGCGGATATCACCGAAAGATTCGAACATATCTTGAAGCTCCTCAGCCTAGTTGGCCGGCAGGCTTCCCAGCCGTTTCGTTAAATGAATCTCTTGTTGCATTGGCTTCAGGTTATTCTAGATTGTTTACCTAAAAAATGGTCTTTATACAGCCCCAATAACACGAGGTCGGCGTTTCTGGACCGCAGTCCGGGGGTTGGTCGAGGTAGCGAAACAAGCAGCCGCTCCATCTAGCTGCTTAAACGGGACCGACAGTCGATTATGAACACAAGCCAGTCGATTATGAACACTTATGCACGAAAAGTGATTACATTGATACTGGGAATCTATCGTGAGTTATGATAAAGACTTTGTTATTGTCGATATCGCTAGATCCATTTTAGTCGTAGTCTTCACTTTCTACGAAAGGCACGTACATATCGTACAACATTCCGAAACTTAGCGCTTTAAGTGAGATATTCACTGATGCATGCATTCCTTACCAATTCGATGACATCACGGTTTACAAAGCATTTTCTCAAGAGTGCAAATCCAAGATAACACACCCCATCTTGACCAATCTCCTCCCAATAGTGTCAAGACCACACCGATTCCACCTGACAAGCTCGCGGCGACTTAAAAATAATTCGATTTCCGGCTATAGTAGAGTATATACCAACACTCTGACAGCATTAAGCCTTCACCAGATCGGCTGAAGACAGTTTCAACTACTTAACTCCCCAAGACGATTAAAGAGCTACGAAAATTGTTGGAGATGATCAACTCTTACCGTAGATTCCTTCCTCACACAGCTAAGATGAAATAGCCACTTAATACCTTCCTATGCGACTCCAAGAAAAGAGTGAGCTACATCTACTGGCTGGCCACCTCAAGCTAGCAAAGACAGGCCTCGCAGAAGCCACTATATTATTCTTCTTGGAAAACTACGTCCGCAGAGGTGGATGTGTGTGTGTGTGTGTGTGTGTGTGTGTGTGTGTGTGTGTGTGTGTGTGTGTTTGGATTGCCTTCACCCCTAAGCACTCAAGCCAAAAGATCCATTGTACTCATACTCCCAGCCTACCATAGTTTCTGGGATTTCTTAACGAAATCTAGGATCAATGATAGTGGAAACGAGGCTATCTTCTGCATACGTGTCACACCCCAGAAAAAAGTATTGGTATCTGTCAAGCTGGGTATATTCGTAGACGAATTACACACCGCTATTTGGGCTGCTCTGTAGCAAAAATGTAAAGGCTCTTGACAGCCCTTGGTTTTTAATTGGCCAAATTAAACGACGTACACCAGAAATTTAATACATATGACTACGAACTCTTAGTGGCTTATGAGAGCATTCGCTATTTCCAATATTTTTTCGAAACCCAGAAATTCTCAATGTACACTGACCATAAAGCATTCACTTCTGCATTCAAGCAAAAGCCAGAAAAGACTACAACTTAGACATCTAAGTTACATAAGTGACTTCACTTCTGCCATTCGGCTTATCTCTGATTGCAACAACGTTGTTGCCGATACACTCTTGTATAGAAGAAATCATTATTCCCAACAATTTCTACTTTGCCGCAATAGTCTTGTCTCAAAAATCAGACAAAGAGATCCAAAAGAACAAAGAATAAGCACATCTTTATTAAACAAACTATCTTTGGAGACAACGTCGTCATTTGTTGTGAAGTGTTTAGCGCAGCCATTCGACCTTACATTAGAGATGGGTCGTTTTTCAAATAACGATGCCGGCATCGGATGCGAGGAAACGATGCCAGCATCGGTTATTGAATTATCAGATATCTGATGCCGATGCCACCGAAGAGATGCGATCGTAATTAACAAATTATCTACTAGAAGCAAAACATACTTAAAATTAACGTTTTTGGCCAAACATTCAAAAACGCTTTCAAAACGTTCGAAATCCCAAATTCAAAAACCCTTCAAAAATAATGCTGTCCAAAATCCGCTATTTTTCTTAACATTTTTACCTTTCCTGACGGAAAAGTATGACGAAAAACGATGCCAAAAAACGATGCGAAAAAACGATGCCAAACAACGATGCCGAAAAACGATGCCAAAAAACGATGCCGAAAAACGATGCCAAAAAACGATGCCGAAAAACGATGCTGGAAAACCGCATCGAAAAGCCACTGATGAAAAACGATGCCGCATCGCGATCGTTATTGCCCATGCCGAAACGAAATGTATACAAGCTCTAGGCTTTCAGTGGCATCGTTGCGATGCGATGCTCGTTCCGAAGTTAACGGTAGATGCGATGTGATGCCAGCATCTGAATCTACAGCAACGATGCGCGATGCGGCATCGTTTTTCACAAGTCGTTTGCGATGCCGTTTTCCGGCATCGTTTTTCGGCATCGTTGTTTGGCATCGTTGTTTGGCATCGTTTTTTCGCATCGTTTTTTGGCATCGTTTTCCGTCATACTTTTCCGTCAGGAAAGGTAAAAATGTTAAGAAAAATAGCGGATTTTGGACAGCATTATTTTTGAAGGGTTTTTGAATTTGGGATTTCGAACGTTTTGAAAGCGTTTTTGAATGTTTTTGAATGTATGACGGAAAACGTTAATTTTAAGTATTTTTTGCTTCTGGTGGGCATATTTTTAATTACCAACTGTATGGTAATTAGAGGAAAACCCTTTAATAACTTAAATAGGTGTACAAGAACCATTAAGTATTACATTCACAATAATAATTAGGGAAAAGTCTGGTCGCCTTCATAGCTGATGAATGGCAAGAATAATATTAACTATGAGTAATAATTTTTTGACTCGGTAGATGTTGGCTTATGTGTTCTGGATGTAAAGTGTTAGTTATGATAGTTATAATAACTGAATAAAAGTAAAATAAAAATATGGTTATGTTAGTGAGTACATGCAGATTTTGTTTTCTCAATGCTTCCAACAACGATGCCAGCAACGATGCCGGCATCGGATGCCACATTAAAAATAACGATGCGCATCGATGCCAAAAAAAAGTGAAAACGCCCATCCCTACCTTACATGCCTTGAGCGTTCAGTAAACAATTCTTCTGACCAACGATGGACTAGAGCAGTGATTCCCAAAGTGGTCTATATCGACCCCCAGGGGTCTATGACAACCTGCAAGGGGTCTACGTCAGAGGAAAAAAAATTTGGGGGTCCATGATATGAAAATTGGGGTCCACGATAGTGGATCTCAACATACACTGATAGTACCTATTTACTTACATTACACTATCTTATAATATAAAGACATATACATTATTTATAAAAGTACCTATGAAGTAAAAAATTTATTATATATGTTTATAAAATCGTGTAAGTTGTAGATTGTAGGCATTCGCTTTGTGGCCGCAATACATTTTGAACTTGTAAAAACCTGCACATAATGATATACCAGTATCATCTTGTTACAAGCATACGCGCAGTCTCAGAGCAAAGATCTTAATAATTATAAAGATGTCCCAATATAAATAACGTGCATAGTAAAATGAATGGATTAATTCTTTAAGAATCTTCTCTTTCTTTAAGTAACAAAAAAAAAACATAACACTTTTTTTAAAGCTTCAAAACACTCCTTGCGAACGCACTATTCACACATGAAGAAAGTAACCACACAGAACTTTTTTTGTTCTTATTGTTATGAAAATTACATGCTTCAGAGAGAGAATCAAGTAAAAGTACTCTCATATTAAAGAACTTAAGAACTTTTTAAAAATCCACTTTAAAATTTAGCTAAACACAATTTTTGTATGGGGTGAAACATCTTTGTAATTATTAATAGGCGTGTTTTTTTGCTCCGATACAGAACAGAATAGAACAATGACGCAAAAAAACCATCCATCACAAAACAGCTGATGCATTCGCTAAGACTGACATAGGTTGCTGTAGGTCTGTTCGCGTACCTGAATCCATTATAGTATATTAAAAGAGATTCGCAGAAAGTCGTTTTTGTACTCTTGCTGCAAGCCAAATTTTGCAGCAAAAAGAAGCCAGTTGCCAAATTCTGTTACTGCTGCAGTTTGCTGAAGTACGCAAACAGACCTTCTATTCTCTGTGGTACCACAAAACAGCTGAAAATAAAGGGAGGAAATAACGAGTATACACTACCACAATCGATAGAAAATAGAAAAAGAACTAACAGAAAATTACCTCTTTTAGCTTTCTACACATTATGCGGGCTTTTTTAATTAACATTTAACTTAACCTTCAAAAACCCAAAGCCATCTCACAGAAAACAAGACAACTTCGCATGAGCTTTTCTTTTTTCTATCAGCACATTCTATAGTTCAGCACGTGAACTACCAATGACGAATAGAATTTCTGTACTACTGAATTCACTGGTGCAGGAGTGTTTTTGTTTCCAATACGTATACTCTATTCTCTGCTGGATAGAGGAGCAAAAAACCACGCCTAATGTCTTTGCTCAGAGCTTCGCGAACTTGCACTGACTTGTTCAATTCGTCACTCTATAAATACGAATGTGAGACAATTACGTTTATTCGTTTCCTGAATCTTGAAAAGGAAAGTGCTAAGAAAATATTTAAAAAAAATATAAACTGGTAGTTTATCGCACAAATTATAGTGAATCAGTGTTATTTTGTTTGAGAGTGCCGGAGAAAAGTAAGTACATTATTTCTTATTAAATTTTAGTTTTTTACTCGTAGTTAGCAAAGATAGATAAATTACGCCAATCATGACTTCAGTTATTAGTAGTTTAATATTCAAACATACTTCTACATACTTCTCTATATTAAAATTAAAATTTTTTATTATTGCTAATGTGGAACCAGTGAATTTTTACACATGACAGTCGAATGTACGTAGAAATAAATCGCATAAAAATTTGTTATTATTATTCGTTGTATAATATGTTATTTTAACATTTTTTGTCATGTTACTTTCAAATTTCCATCATATCAAAACCTTAAGTAACATTCATAACATTCCCCTTCTTACATTTATAATGTCTGTACGCCTATTCCTGCCATAAAATCTAAGACCATACGATTTAAATTTGACTTTGTTTTTTTAATATACAGCTGCTGGGCTTTATATCTTATTTAAATAGAATAATTTTGCCCACAGATGACTGATGCCATGTCCGAATCTAAAAAGAAATGTAGACAGTACAGTGTTGATTATTTGAAGTTTGGCTTCATTCCATCATTGTCGGACAAACAATTGCCTATGTGCCTTTTATGCAACAAAGTTTTGGGCAATGACGCTATGAAACCATCTAAGCTGCAGGATCATCTGAGAAGATGTCACCCTGATAAAACAGATAAAGATTTGAAATACTTTCAAACACTCAAAGATAAACTTCAGAAGAGACCCACGCTGGATAGAATGTTCGCTTCGACGTCACAAAGAAACGATGATGGTTTGCGGGCGTCTTATAATATCTCGCTACTTATAGCAAAATCCGGAAAACCACATACTATCGGAGAGAAGTTAATTTTGCCAGCCGTTGAAGAGGCTTTAAAAACTGTTTTACACAAACCTGCATATGATATCATTAAAAGAATTCCCTTAAGCAACAATACTGTTGAAAGACGTATTGATGAAATGAGTTCTGATATTGAAAGCTTCTTGTGTAATTATTTGCAAACGACCCATTTCTCTATACAACTGGACGAGTCAACTTTACCTGGTAATGCAGCATTATTATTGGCATATGTTCGTTTTATTATGAATCAAGAAATCTACGAAGAACTGCTCTTCGCAAGAACTTTAGCAACCGACACTAAAGGTGAATCAATATTTCATGTTTTGAAGGATTACTTCATTGAAAAAGCAATCCCTTTGTCAACTATAATATCAGTAGCTACAGATGGAGCACTTGCTATGGTTGGACGTTATCGTGGATTCATAAGCTATTTAAAACAAAATGTGTCAGGGGTATTAGCAATACATTGCGTCATCCATCGACAACATTTAGTTGCTAAAAATTTGAGTGTTAGACTGCACGAATCTCTTCAATTAGTCATTGATGCAGTAAACCGAATCCGAAGCAACGCGTTGAATACGCGGTTATTTGCGCAGTTGTGTGAAGAAAATGACGAACACTTTCATCAATTACTCCTTCACACTGAAGTACGCTGGCTGTCGAAAGGCTTATGTTTGACAAGATTTTTTGCACTTTTTGAGACTATTTTAGAATTTCTGGATACTAAAGATAAAACTTTAAAAGACAATTTAATGAAGTGGAAGACAGACATCGCCTATTTAACAGATTTGTTTACAAAATTTAATATGGTTAATTTGCAGTTACAAGGCGACAGTCTAAATTTGATTAAAACAAAGTCCATCTTATCAGCGTTTCTGGCCAGAGTTAAACTAATGAAGCAAAATATTGGACGGGGTGAATTTTCCCAGTTCCCCAATTTGTCACAGACCAACTTCCAAGAAGACGACGTTTCAACCTACGTTCAACATTTAAATGCCCTCTATTCAGATTTGAAAACTAGGTTTGAGGACGTTTTGACTATGGTAATACCACCATGGATAATTAATCCATATGGTGACATAGAAGAAACGAATGTCATAATACAAGAAGAACTGACTGAACTAAGTACAAACGAAGAACTTAAGGTTCAGTTTAAAAACGGATATCAGCAATTCTGGCTGCAAAACAACATACCCGTTACTTATCCCGTATTATGGAATATAGCGAGGAAATTTTTGATTTCCTTTCCATCGTCATACCTAGTGGAAAGGGGGTTCAGCGCTGTTACCAATCTCCTAACGAAAAAAAGAAATAGACTGGACATCATTAGCCGAGGAGATTTAAGATTAAACCTTACAAAATTGACGCCAAATGTTGATAATTTATTATTAAAGCATCAGGTTCATCCTTCTCACTAAAAACATTTACTTATTGCTCAGTTTATTTTATGTTTATTTTATGTTACGTATATTTTATATAACAGATACAAAATTAAATTTTGAGCAGTTTTAATTTAAATTCAATTAATAAATGAATAAAACTTAACATGCGTTTTTACTTTAAGTTTTTAACACCAAACTTCACTACTGTTAGAAATTTACAAAAAATCAATATCAGGTAAATAGGGGGTCTACCCAAAACCGAAAAAATGGCAAGGGGTCTACGACACAAAAAAGTTTGGGAATCTCTGGACTAGAGCATTGTCAGTTGGGCCCGCGAATATCTACATACATTGTCTATATTTGCGTATCTACATCAAATTTTTTATCTATGTTCAGTTTGAAAATCAGCACGTAGCCGATGATAGCACAACTTTTATCTTTCGCAAAAATATTTACAACTTTAAATAAGTTTTGTTCTTATTTTATTATAATCAGTTTTTCGTGTTTTAATCTTTTTTTGATTCGAGTAATTTTTAAGTTTGATATTCTATAAATTTCGTAACGGACCGTTGCCCTATGGAGCAGCTTGTTAGCTCTGGCGGCAACCGATCGTGAGCTGGCGAGGAGATGCTACATGCGATCAAATCGGGAGTTGAGTGGCAGCCTTCGGCAACAACAGTAACTATTGTCTTATGTCTATAGACACCTACGATAATAGGGCAACGGTCAGTTGCGGCAGTCTATGCCTTGAAAATGCAGCTCGAATGCATTGGTGTGCGATTAACACAGAATAATGCAGACGCACTCGAGCTTCCTCAGTATGAATACGGGTGGCTGCAAAAGCTGCCCGCAGCCCACTCCTCGCTGAGCTCGGTCAACTATTGGGATTCGAAAGCAATCACACCTCCGCGTACCACCCAAAAGCCGACGGTTTCTTAGAAAGATGGCATCGTCCACTAAAATCGGCTATCGTGGCTCGCAATAATGAACCCTGGACCAGAACACTACGCACTCTTGTTTGGACTAAAATACTGGCACAACTCCTTAACCGCTGAAGCACACTGCGACGCAGCCAGGCGCAGCCAGGCGCAGCCAAGCTGTCAGTTGAGTTGACTATATGGGTTTTCCATAGCAGCGAGCACACCAAGTCGCAGCTATGCGCAGCCAGGCGCAGCTCAGGTCGAAATGGATTCAACTTTTGTCGCAGCGAAGAGTTGCAATCAGCTGTAATTACTTGAGAAACGCGCGGGATTTGAAATGTATGCGAAAATGTAAATAGAGTTGATTTTATATTACTAAATTTTTGAGGAATTCGAAAACAATTTTTATTGGTAATAGCTTAGATAGTTAAAAGTAAAATAAAAAGATAGTTAATAGCAAATTAGAAAGATAATTAATAGCAAATTGAATATAGTAATTTAAAATACTTTATTAGTCTAGTTGGTAGATTACTGACTTCTTGCTTGTGGGATCCCTGATTCGAATCCAAGTTCGGACGAAGGCCCGCGAACCAAGCTTTGAGTTCACCTAGCTCTAATTAGGTACGTGGTTAATATCAGGGGTAAAGTGAGTCGTCGAATTCCACACTCGTATTCACATTGATTGAAAAAATTGTAAAGAATTATTTCAAAATGCAGTCAATTAAAGATGCAGTGTTGGATAACGAGGTGACAATAAATATGCTGATAGCCCAAGTGAAGGAGCGTCCGATTATTCATGAGAAGGCTACAGGCGGATACAGAGATGTCGCTAACATCAACTGAAAATTCTTCTACATCACTGACACTTAGTCACGTTGCAGTGTAACCAGGCGATTTCGTTGGCTGCGCTTGGTCACTGATGGCTGCGCCTCGCTGCGTCGAGTGTAATTCAGGCATAACGAAGAGAATCCACGTCTCCCTACCGATTTTTTTTTTTCAAATAAAATAGTGGTTCAAGTTAATACAGGGTGTTTTTTAAGCCTAATAGAACTTACGAAAGGGTTAAAGAGCAAACAAACTGTCATACTGCTCTCACTTTTTGACATTTATAATCAGTATACTCTGGCAAATCATCATGAATAGATTGACGCTTCAGCAACGCTACCAAATTATCCAGATTTACTTTGAAAGTCAGTCATCAATTCGCGCACCTTATAGACGACTTCGTGATTTTTATGGCGCTCATAATCGTCCATCTGAGCAAGCCATCCGTCAAACTGTGGATAGGTTTCATACCACATATTCTCTAAATGATGCAATAACACCAACACGTCAAAAAAAATGTGCGTACTGAAGACAATATTGCAGCTGTAAACGAAAGTGTAGAAGAAGATCCAAATTTAACGATTCGTCGTCGGTCGGAGGTATTGAGGCTCTGTCCGTCCACTACATGGAAAATTTTGCGCAAAGATCTTGGACTACACCCGTTTAAGATCCAGCTGGTGTAGGAATTAAAACCACGAGACCATTATATACGTCGTTCTTTTGCCGATTGGGCTCTAGATCATTTGGAAACTGATCCGATGTTTTATCGCAAAATTGTGTTCAGCGATGAAGGTCATTTTTGGCTTAGCGGGTTTGTAAATAAACAAAATTGTCGCGTATGGAGTGAAACAAATCCACAGCAGACCATACAGATTCCATTGCATCCAGAAAAATGCAACGTTTGGTGCGGTTTACACACTGGTGGTATCATTGGACCTTATTTGTTCAAAAATGAAGCCGGAGCTCGTGTTACGGTCAATGCAGATCGTTATCGCACCATGATCAATGATTTTTTGTTTGAAAATATGGATGACATTGACCCAGGCGAGATGTGGTTTCAACAAGATGGCGCTACATGCCATACGGCGACCGCAACCATCGAATTATTAAAATCAAAATTTGGCGATAAGTTGATTTCGAGAAATGGACCTGTCAGCTGGCCCTCCAGGTCGTGCAATTTGACACCTCTCGATTATTTGCTGTGGGGCCACGTTACGCTGATAAACCAGCAACAATTAACGCCTTGGAGGCCAACATTGTTTGTGTTATTCGTGACTTACGGCCAGCATTGCTCGAAAAAGTGGCCCAAAGTTGGAGGTCCAGAATGCGCTTCGTTAAGAACAGCCGCGGTTGGTCATATGCCCAAAATCATTTTTAAATGTTAATGCCAGGTATCTTTTAAATAAAACAAATTTTTGGATTAAAATTAAATTTTTTGCGTTATTTTTTACAATTTAAAGTTCTATCAGGCTTAAAAAAACATCCTATATTATCTCTCCGATATGTTCCTACATTTAACAGGTACTAGCATTTCAACTTTATCTATATTTAGAATTGAATAAGTAACGTTACCACCCAGCTTGGACACCCGCACCAACATTTTAGTTTGATCCCAGCCAATAATATATTACGTAAATTACAAATTTAGAAACCTGTTTTCGAAATAAACCTAAATTATATTTGCTATTGCTGAGCAATATTGTTTTTGATTTTAGCATTTTTACTATCGTAGCACAGTTTTTAATTTCTTTTCGCTATAATTTACGTCATCTATTGTCTGCTCATCTGATATGACAAGAAATATTTAAATATGTGTGAGTGCACCCGATATTTGATTTAAATTAAACGTCTTTAAATTTTGTCATGGCGTGTCATTTCGGTTCTTTTAAGTTTTTCATGGTCCGATTCTTCAATGGATTTTCATTCGACAAATTTACCGTTCGTGATTGGAGGCTAGTGAACAGTAAGTAAGGACTATTAAAGCAAAACAGAATTAAAAAAAGCCAAATTCGATTCCTTAGAGAAGGTAACTAAGTATCAGTACTAGGAATGTAAGAAGTAATGTCATAAGGTCTGTAATATGCACGAGATTGAGGGACACGAGAAAAAGCAGGACAATATGTAGAAACATAAAATATTGAAAAATGGAACAAGGCACAAGAAAAACTAATAAATAAATATATCGGTATATGGAACCTCATAATTATGCAGTCTGGCTGGCAAACTAGGGTAGAGCACAAAAACAGATAAAGTATTGTAGAAGTTTTAGCCTAAAAGTGTGACTATTCGCAAGTCATTGAACTTCGATCTTCGCTAAATATATGTAAAATAAATTCACGTTCACGAAGCAGTTAAGTTGTATGTTCTACTAGGAGTCGGAAGGAGGAGTTGTAAAGATTAAATACTGTGAATCTGAATCCAGGAGTGTCATAATGATTGCATACCAAGGATATCTATATCTTCACTTCTTGAGGATTGTTTTACCTTAATCTTAACAAGCCTTTGATTTGTTAGTAGTCAATTGACGCAGTTTCTACTGAAACCGGATCTATTCTCTAAAGTCTGGTCAGCCTCCAGCTAAGGATATCTAGCAAGATTTCTAGATACGTCCGAGTAATTTGATTGCCATGAGTTTTTCATTTCGGTTGGAATAAGGTCCAATATGTCTTCAATATTAAGAAGGGGTCCTCGTTGGACCTCTTCTGTAATCGCCCATTTTGCTTTTGAATACACTAAATCGATGTAAGGGATATTTTTTGGCCCGATATCCAGGTGATGTCAAAACAGAAAAAGAGGAGCCGTGATGGATGAGTTGCCAAATACTATTAATCATCTGCTTGTCTGAATTGTTTCCTTCTAGAAAGGAATACGCTCAACTACTATCTTTAAAAACCGAGATAAGCTTGTAATTTTTCTCAATCGCAGTTTCGATGTCATTAAAAATGGCAGATAAATCTGCACTGATCACTGATTAGAGGATAAGAGGGGAGAGATAATGGGTTTAGGACTGTATATATCAAAAAATGGTCTAAAGTTTTGTATTGTCTTCGGTTTCATGTGAAATTTTCATAGAAAATTTCACGTGGAAATTGCTCGACGAAATTTAACAAAAGTAGTACTCACTGCTTAGCGTGAAAAATTCCTTGAAAGTTGCTTCTGCTTTGAAAATACAAATGGCATTAACGAATGGTCAAAATTTATTAACGAGGCTTGTCAAAATTTATCTTCACGATTATTTTAATACCAGCTTTAAGGTGTGAGTGTGGCCATTGCTTGAAGTTTAGGAAACCAATACGGTCTTCTAGTGTTTGTTGGATGGAAGTGAGCCAGAGGTCTCTGAAGTAGGAGGGGAGTTTATTAGCTATTAGCTAGTAGCTCCTCTGCTAAGAGCTGGTTAGGATAATAAAATTGAAGACAGCAACAACTGGGATAGGATTGCTCTTATTTTCATAGCTCTCGACATAAAACGCTATTGTAAAAGCTATAAGATTAAGGGTTAATGCGGCTAGTCCAAGGCATCTTTTACTTATGACCCTTTTAAATGAATCGAGGTTCTTCAAAAAGTAATTAGGGGCATTTGTATCCCCAAGTGTTGGAAGAACGAGTGATTTATAAAGAGTAAGGCTTTTATGAGGCAACAGACCAGTTTTTTTCCTGTTAAAAGATTTGTAAGCCTTAAAGAATTTTGGACGTTTTCGCGACAATTTCAAAGATCTGCTCCTAACGTCTAGCTTAAATTGATATTTGCTGAAATGCCGCTGGATTGGCAAAGAGTTTAGGAAGGATTGCAGAAAAGGGAAAATCAATTTGTTAAGGTACAAGGTCTTGCATTTTCAAGGATATATCTTATCGATTTGGTAGAAGTTGTGTAGAGCTTTTGGAAGGGAAATTAGAAACGAGTTTTACTATTTGTTAGCTGTACGAATTAAAAAGTCATCGATATATTGAAAAATTTTATAAGATTGGTTTTGTAAAATCTTAATAAATCTCGAGGTGAAATTTGCGAGCGTATAGATTGAACAAAAGAGGGCTGAAAATATCTCTGTGGGGGAGCCCATTGTTCATATTAATAGAAACATCACCACTACATAACAATATTGTAGAAAGAAAAACATTGAGAAGGCAATATTATTTGGTATTTTATAATCATGAACAATACTGTGTAGCATCTGAAGGTCTTCCGCTTCATAAGCAATCTCAATGTCCAGAATAGAAACTCTGATGATTAATCAAAAGTTCTAGCTGGTTGAGACCAGATCTAGTATATTTTTCCGCACAGTAGCCATGCGAGCTAGTAGGAAGCTTGTAGAGAATGTTAAAATCAGTAACTAGACGGTTTTTGATCATGTTATTGTTAATTTTGATTAACACATTTAGCAGGGAGATCGGACGAAAACTGTTTAACAATAAATATTAAGGGCATTCGTGCAATTGACTATACTACCTGAGATCATAAAATTGAGAACTTCATGGGTCTGTTCCCTTAATCAGTTTCAGGTAAATTGACGTCAAAGAAATTACGTTATTTTTCGGTTACGGGAAAGCTCCTTTCTTGCAATAATATAACCGAACTTTTTGCTGCTGTCGCCCAAACTAGTGCAACCCGCGTAACCAAAATCCTCTTATGTAACCTAACCCATTCTCACTCGAAGAATTCCTAAATGTCTTTAGCTCGCATAAAGAGAAGATTTTGTCCAGGTCCTCCCAAAAAAACATGATGCGCCATGCATATTAAACGATACAAATCAACCCCATTGATTTGTATCGTTTAATATGCATGGCGCATAAATAACTTATGGCGCGTATTGCCAATAAGCATGCGCTTCTAAGGATGAACGGATCCGGCCGTTCGCGGGGTTCTTAATGCATTCATCAAACTTATGCAAACTAATCATTGAAATCTTCTTGGTTCCTTGATATCCTTGCTTTCTGCTGCCTTCCATCGCACGATCGCTCCATAGACCAAAATTGGCCTCACTAACCATGTTTAAGGCCCCAAGTAGACACACAGGAGAAAAGGTAGATCGGCACGCGAAGAGGATAGGAGGCGCGTTGCCAATTCGGCATTAGCCTCGCAGTTCAATTTCCTGTCTAGTATAAAGCCCAAATATTTAACACTATCCACAAATTCTAAAGTTGTTCCGTTAAGTGTAGGTATGGTAACAGCTGTCAGCTTGTGTTTCTTTGTGAAGAGTATAAGTTCAGGCATTCGAATACTAAAGATCATTTGACATTGGGAGTATTATTATTGAGAACTGGATCTAAAAATCGTAATCATTGATCTGCTGTGCAGTATATAGTTTCTTGATGAGTTATTTTTTGTGTAGTTATTACGTAGTAATCTGGTATGTTTAGTGTTTTGGGACTCATTATTTGCTGCTTTGATTAAAAATGCTTTTAGTAGGTTGTCAAAATATTATTAAAAGTATTTTCTTAACAGCCACTTTAACAAATTCTTGACCTTCAACACAAGAATATTAAGCAGGAGGTTTATTTCTAATGACCGTGCTAGCATGGGACTGCACGATTGTTTTTAATATATTTTAAAATGTTTAGATTTTTCTATCAACTTAAAATATCAATTTTTATCTTTAGAATCCATCCACTTTTTTAATGTTTCTGCTTATTGGCCGATATCAATATATCGAGGATAATATATCCCTTCGGTGGAATTGTAGATCGGTCTGGGATAGGTCCTGAATATGCCGTCACTGATGGCTAGAAAACTGATGCACTCTGGGCCACTGCAGGCCATCACCATTATGTAGAAGGGTTATGCCTTACAGTAGTCGACAGTAGTGAAGCATGAAAATGGTGATGGCTGAGGATGGCTTTGGATGCAGTTTTCCCAACACAAGAAAGCAGGCCATCATGCGCAAACGAAAAATCAGGACTGGCCTATCTAGTGGCTCAGTATGTAGAGCAAACTTGGTGGTGGTGGCCATCATTGCAGTGGCACATCGTGGGTCATTGTATAGAGGCGACATTGTACGGAGAAGGTACACTTATCTGTTAAGATATAAAATACATCTAACTCTAATTGGCAAAAAAGTTACCTTTAAATCAAAACTTTGTTTTAGCAAGATGGAGAAATTAAACATACCTTATCTAACATTCATAAAAATTATAACCTCTACAGCTAAAAGTTGAACGAATGGTAAAAGATGAAGGGAGATTGGTACAACTCTTCTTTATTCGATTTTCTTTGGTAAAATACGGTAAATAAACTCTAGACCTGGAAAGTTTAATTCCAGCTGTTCTAATTTCGTTATGTGATAAATACATTTACGAACTTTGTGTCCAACGAATAATTCAATACATTCATGACTAGTGCTGCGTTTTGCGAAGCAGAACAGTGTTGGGCAACTGCCTCCATGGAAATTTTTCAATGTTACATAAACGGAGATTTGCTCATCGGCTTGGCTGCATTTATGCAATCAATTTAGAGTTGAAACTAGTCAACATACAGCCAATTCGGTCGCAGATATCGTATATTTGAGAACAAGTCGACGACCATGTGTCCAATTCTAATTAACAAATTACACATTCTTGCAGATTTTTTTAAATTCTATCATCACAATCAATATGGTGACATTTTTTATGAAAACCGTATAAAATTAGCTCAAAGCACATGTTACTAAATGCTTATACGCCAAAAATCCGACTGTTATTAATTTTGAGCCAAATATAATACCATGAAACTTTTCACATGTATTGAAATTTAACGACTTGAACCTTACCTGATAGGAGACAACATCTCCTAAGCTCCATTTACGTTCCTGACAAACGCGCCTTGAGATACTGATGGCAGCTATACGCCTCGGCTGCGTGCATATGATATTGCAGTATTCCTTCCGCTTATAGCAATCCTCCAAAATAAATTGGGGAACCTATGTGCGAAGAAGGTGATAATAGACAAGCAATCATAATTGCAATATGTATTTTCTTTCTTACCTGAGTTGTTTTGCCGCAGCCAGTATCACCTTGTAAAACAATGACACGATTATCGCGAATTGCCTCCAAAATTTTAGAGCGTGAGGAATGAATTGGCAGCTCGGTATCGCTCCTCGTTTCAAAGTTATATCTTGAGTACAACGGTAGATCGGTTCTTGCGATTTTCGGCCTTGAAGCAGTCTCCTCAATGTCGTCCAACTGGTCCAAATATGAGGCCATATCGGAGGTCGATGCAACATCCATATTCTGCATTGAAACCCTACATTTCATACGACGTTTTTTTGCAAACTTCTAATGGACTTACTTGCAATATTTTCTGCTGCTCCGCTTGTTGATAAACCTTAGCATAGTCCCTGCCAATATCTTCACGTTTCAAAATCTCATGCTTCATGCCCACTTCCTCTGTGGTTCGTCCATTGATATAGCCCGCCTGCACAGTCACGCGTTTGAAAGGCTTTGAAAAGTCGAAGAAATCATCGATATCGTCCATGGTAAAATAGTCGGTGCACTTTGTATAAAATGAATCAGGAAAATCGAAAAACGAATTTGATTCGAACTCTTTGATTCCAATGTGGCTGTCAGCGTCTCGGAAGGTTTTTCGATTGAATGTGCAGCAATCAACAGTCGAAGAGGGGAGGACACGGTTTTGCAGCGGGGAGTTGCAGCGCCGTAAACAATTTTATTACAGCGGCTAATCAAACATATGCTGATAAGAGTTGGCGGGAAAACTGACGGATAGTGGCTTTGAATCATCAATTTTGCATGAATCCTGTGATAGCTCTGTCGCGTAAATACAGTGTTATAATAATATATTTATATTTACACAAAGTTAAAATTATTGTGCTGTGTGTTCAGTGAATTGGAAGGTCAAAGAAGCGAACAAAAGTAAGTTAATTTTCCCAGTGTTTTTCCCATGTCCAAGGATTCTTTTGAATAAAGTGATCTAATATTTTCTCATGTTTATTAAGAGCAATGCCTGAGGATATTGCTTCAGATTCGTCGTTTGTGAAGCATAAAGGTATGTTTTCAAACAGTTGCAGACATCGTAGTGTTCAATCAGTCCTTATTAACATTCTCATTTTTGTCCAATAGTTACTCAGACAAATTGAAATTTATGTAGAAATATATAGATGAGTTGCTAAACTATGAAACGGAATAGTGAAAGAATCACGCAACTGCTTGGCGACTGGGTGCATGGCCTGGACAATGCATCCAATATTGTGTGATTTCTTGCGGTTTGGTATTTTCCATTCGAATTTTCGTAAATATGATGGCCTGCCTACTATATACCATTAAACAATTCAAAAGATGATGGGACAGCACACTGCTGATAGCTCTCATCAATTATACGAAACAGCCGAAATGGCTAATATTCAGGTAGCTTGTTCAACACTTCGCTTTGTAATCTATGCAGAAATACTGTAAATAAAATTGAATTTGCTTAATCAAATGCAAATGTCATGAAAGGTACTAACTGACTACTAAGTATTAGATGACCCCAAGTTTTGTAATAATAATAGCTAATTCGTTTATTTCTTAAGGAATAAAACAACAACCCAGGAAAATATACATAATTCAATTGATTATTATGATAACGATTCAAATGATACATGGAAATACATCTGTCAGTAGCAGGTTAACATTCCTAGGAATTATTAATAGTTAAAATATTGTTGTGATCTACCGTTAAAACACCTTCCGTGAGTTCGATATTCTTCACATTCGTGAAATAAAACAGTTTCTTTTAAAACACTAATTACACTTTTATTATAAACACTATTAATTATTTACACTTTATATTCCGTACACTTTACTGATCGCACTATTATAAATTCTTTATCAAGTTAATTATCGCACTATAATTACTCGCACTTTATCGCTTTTAAATAATCGCGCCCGGATACACTGAACTGCTGTATCGCTCTTCAAAGTAACAGCCTTTCGCTGTCTTCGCTATCTACTGAATGATCGCTAGTACTTCTCGTGGTGGTATTTATAGTGGTGCCAAATGTGTCTCGGGTTCTCGAATGTTCCGCTTTTGCTTTCTAGAGGGCTCTATTATTCATGGGAATTTCCGCTGCCATGCGAGATCTGACTCATGGGTTTGAGGCTCTGGAATGTTCCTTTTTACGTTTTAGACGATTATTCTACGTTTTATCCATAGATTGTTATTGTGTATTGGCTATTTATAGATTGTTTACGGTTTTTGGCTATTTATAGATTGTTTACGGTTTTTGGCTATTTATAGATTGTTTCTATTCCAAGAACACATGATGAGACAGACACTTTAACGGTTGTCGCTCTTCCGGCCGCCGACACGTCGAAACATGTTTGGTCGTGCATGCAACACTACCCCCTCCTTAGACCTGTTCGTCCCGAACAGATTCGTCGTCATCCATTGCGTTATTTCCATGGTACGGGGCAAGTCGGTCTAGGTGCACAACCTTCATTTTCGACCTGTGTTTTCGATGCTGCTGTATTCGGTAAACAACATCATTGAGCCGTTTAATGATGCGGTATGGTCCTTCCCATTTTGGCTGTAGTTTCGGGCTCAGGCCTTTCCGTCGGCGGGGGTTGTACAGCCAGACCAAATCATTTTCTTGAAATCCGGCCGAGTTTGCCTTCAGGTCATATCGCGTTTTCATCCGGTCCGTGTTTAGGTTTATGCGTCCCCTAACTACCTCGTGAATGGAGTCTAACCGTTGCCGCAGCTCCGAAACGTACTCCGTTGTTGTCGTCGGATCTTCTGGTGGTATTCCGAATTTAACATCAGCCGGAAGTCGAATATTTCGTCCAAATACGATACGTGACGGTGATTCTCCAGTTGTAGTATGCGTCGCCGTTCGATAAGCCATCAGGAAGAATGGGATATGACGATCCCAATCATGCTGATGGTCTTCTACCACTTTGGCCAAGTGCTCGATCAAGGTTTTGTTGAACCTTTCGACCATTCCATCGGACTGTGGGTGCAGTGGAGTGGTTCTCGTTTTCCTTATGCCCAACGCATCACAAAACTCAGTAAACACCTGGGACTCGAAATTTCGACCTTGATCGGAATGTAGCTCGTTTGGGACTCCGTACCTACTAACCCAGTTAATCACGATTTGCTCCGCCACTGTAGATGCTTCCTGATTTGGAATAGCGTAGACTTCTGTCCATTTGGTGAAATAGTCGGATACCACCAGCACGTAGCGATTTCCTTGTTGCGACACCGGAAACGGTCCTGCCACATCGATGGCGATCCTTTCGAAAGGGGTTCCAACGTTATATGTCTTCAGCTCACCTCTAGGCTTTCTCCTGGGTCCCTTCACAGATGCACAGGCTGCACATTTCCTACACCAGTCCTCCACATCTTCCCGCGCATGCACCCAATAAAATCGTTCTCTTATTTTATTAAGTGTTTTGTTTATGCCCAGGTGGCCTCCTGACGTTCCCTCGTGTACTTCCTGCAAAACATCCTTAACTTTGCTCCGAGGAAGCACTACCTGCATTCGATGCGCTGACCCATCCGCGGTTTCCCATTTCCTTTTTAGTAGGCCTCCTTCAAGATGCAGGGAGTTCCATTGTGCCCAGTAGCTCTTTAGCGTAGGATTTCGACTCGATATGCTTTGCCATTCAGGCCGATGTGCAGACTCCTTCCAGGCTATGATTTCTCGTAGATCTCCATCCGCCAGTTGTTCGTCCAATAGTTCCGATTGCGACCATCCCCTTGCTGGTGAAACGGATATCCACTTAACCTCGGCATCGACTACCTTTTCTTCTAACCGATGACAGTGCTTGCATTCCGGCTTGCATGGACGTCTGGAGAGAGCATCAGCATTTCCGTGCATAGTACCTTTTCGATGGACTATGTTAAAGTTGTATGTTTGCAACCTTTCAATCCATCGTGCCACTTGTCCTTCGGGGTTCTTGAAGTTGAGCAGCCATCTCAGAGCAGCGTGATCAGTCCTCAATACGAAGCTTTGACCGTACAGGTATTTGTGGAAATGCTTAGTGGCCTCGACTATTGCCAACAGCTCTCTTCGAGTGACGCAGTAGTTTCGCTCTGGCTTGGATAGTACCCGGCTAAAGTAAGCAATAACCCGTTCTTGACCATCAATTTGCTGCGATAACACGGCACCTATACCTGTATTACTTGCATCAGTGTCCACGATGAAAGTTTTCTGCGGCTCTGGATATGCTAGCATCGGTGCTTCACAAAGCTCCTGCTTAAGCTTCTCAAACGCTGCTTGGCACTGGTGGTTCCAGTTAAACGGCTGATTTTTCTCCGTCAGCTGGTGTAAACTTTTGGCGATGGTAGCGAAATCCTTCACGAACCTTCGATAGTACGTTGCCAATCCCAGAAAACTCCGAAGTTGATGCTTATCCTTAGGTACTGGCCAGCTTTTAACGGATTCAATTTTTGCAGGGTCGGTTTTTATTCCTCCAGTAGAAACCACATGACCAAGGTATTTCACTTCACTGCAGAACAGGTTGCACTTTTTGGGACTTAGCTTCAAGTTAGCCGCTCGCAACCTTTCGAATACGTCATCCAGGTTTTTCAAGTGTTCCTTGAACGTTCTGCCGATGACAATTATGTCATCCAGGTACACCAAACATGTCTTCCAGCTTAGTCCCAGCAGTACTCGCTCCATGAGTCGTTCAAAGGTCGCAGGAGCATTACAGAGTCCGAACGGCATTACAACAAACTGCCAGAGCCCAGTTCCCACGGAAAAGGCTGTCTTTTCACGGTCACTTCTCTCGATTTCGACCTGCCAGTATCCGCTCTTCAAGTCTAATGTTGAAAACCACTTCGCACTGGCTAGAGTGTCCATAATGTCATCCATTCTCGGCAATGGGTAGCTATCCTTTTTCGTAACATCATTCAATCGTCGATAGTCAACACAGAACCGTGTACTGCCATCCTTCTTTTTGACTAAGACAACAGGCGACGTCCAAGGGCTATTCGAAGGCTCTATGATCCCTTGTTCTTGCATGTTCTGTATCATATCGGCGACCTCAGCTTGTTTGGCTAGTGGTAAGCGGCGGGGAGCTTGCCGAATCGGTGATGCATCTCGTGTTTCGATTCGATGAGTAGTCAACCTTGTTCTTCCGTAATCGTCCTCTCGAGTCGATAAGATATCAGCATAGCGTTCAATTAGCTGAACTCCTTGTTGGTACTGTTCGTCGCTTAGTTCCGAAGACTGTAGCATGTTCTTTGCTAGCTCACCTATCTTGCTGTTGGGTACCTTTTTGTGTTCAGATTGTATTTTTACCATTTCCACAGAAGTAATTGAAGAAACTGGTTGACAGTCGGCGATTACTTCTCCTTCCTTAAGCTTCTTTTCCTGCTCCGCCAAATTCAGCACCCTTATAGGGACGTAATTCCCCTCCGTAATTGTGATTAAGCTTTTTGCCACCATAAGGTTGCTGACTGCTGGGTTTTGCGTTGGCTCCACGATGAAGAATTGGTGGCCCCCAGGATCACCATCCAATTTGGCCCAGATGATGTTTTCCGACGACTTTGGTACTTTGGTGTTTTCGCAGACGACGATTCTTAGCCGGTCGTTTCCCTTCCGGCTTCCTACCAACGGTATTTCAACGTTTTTCCACTTGATCACCCTGTCTCCCAAATCCAGGCTGAAGCCATGAGGGCCTAGGAAGTCCATCCCAAGTATACATTCGTCGGTTATATCTGCCACAAGGAACCGATGCTGGAACACCAAATCACCGAGCTGTATTTGACGAGTTATTTCCCCGTGAACTGGTGCAGATTCGCCTGTTGCTGTACGAAGTACATATCGTCCAACGTTACCAAGCCTCCATGCCTTCACCAAGTCCATCCGCAAAATCGACTTCATTGCTCCGGTATCGATGGTGATATTGCAAGGCTTGTTTTCGATTTTTCCTTGCAGACTTAAGTCGTTCTCGTGTCGATAGAGCCTAGAGACTGTGATGATGGTTCTGGGGTCAACAATTCCACGAGCCAACCTCCGACCCATGAGGTTGGCTCTTACTGGTTTCCCGCCTCTTCCGAAGAAGAGACGGCTACGTTCGCTGAACCAGCCTCGTTCCTTTGTCGCCAGCGCGCTGCACACCCTTCGCAAAACTTTGTTTTCAATTTCTTTCGGCAGTCACGCCTCAAGTGCCCTTTTTGCCCACAGTTCCAACATTGTGGAGCTCCGCCTGTCGGTGATTCTCGGCTGACCTCGGCTCTTTGGCATACACACTCTTCGTACACTTCACGCACTCTAACGTTACTGCGTGATGCCCGCTTTACCGATTCGTAAGTGAGAGCGTAGGCCAAAGTATCCCTCAGCGTTCGATTATTTGTCAATCGAAGTGCTTGTTGGAGCTCTTCATCACGAGCTGCCTGGATGAAAGCGTCCTTCGCTGTCTCGTCCCGATGATCCTGATTTGAAGCAGGATAAGACAGAAGTGTCAAGCGCTCGATGTCCTGAGCCAGCTGCTGCAAGGTCTCTCCCGGTTTCTGTGTGCGTGTCCTCAGCTGCGCACGATGAATTTCCTTTAAGTGGTCTTCGCCGTACCGCATATCCAAGGCACTCGCCAGGCTGCAATAACTGGAGTAATTGTCGACCGACATGGTTTGCAGTACGTCCACCGCGGATCCTCTCAAAGACACCATCAGTGAGGTCGCACGTTCTTCATCGTTCCAGCGGTTAACTTTTGCAACAGCCTCAAATTGCTTCTTGTAGTTGGTCCAAGAAGTTTGCCCATCAAAAGTTGGTGGTTTAAGTGCCTTGATGCCACTTGATTCAGCTGGCACAATTCCTACGGCTTTCACTCGTTGCAGATCCAATTCAATACCAACCAACTTTTTGTCGAACTGTTCTTTTACTTCAGTCACTCGATTATCCAATTGCTGTTTAACTTCTGAAACTTGAGACTCCAGTTGCTGTTGGAACTGTTGTTTGATTTCTACTAACTGCTGCTCACTTTTCTTGGCCTGCTGTTCCAGCTGTTCTTTGATGTCACTGGCTTGCTTATCAAGTTTTTGCTCAAGTTGCACCTTGATATCTACGGCTTGTTGATCTAACTTTTGAGCTTGCTGGTCAAGTTTCTGGTCCAGGTTCGTGGTTTGTTGTTTACTCTCTTCAGCCTGCTGTTCGAGTTTCTGACCGATGTTCAAGGATTGTTGCTTCATGTCGGATGCCATTTTTAGCAGCAAATCCATCATAGGATTTTTCTCTTCGCTGCTTTGTTCCTCTTGAACAAACTCCGGGCTGATTTCCTCGTCCGGGAATTCAAATATTTCCGGATCGTTACCTTCGGTACTCAAAGCCTCCCTGAGCCGTGACAGTAACGCCGTCTTGTTCCCAGTCGTTGAAAGTTCACGTTTCCGGCACTCCACTTTTAATTCTGCCAATGTCAGCTCGTTCACTAATTTCGTCATTGTTCTTTAATTGCACGACTTCTAACACTTTTAGTTCACTCAATTTTTCACAAAATTCAAATAGTCCGCACAATTAACAATGTTCACTGTCCGAAACTTTTAACTTTTTATATTGTCCGCGCACTTATTAATTTTCACTGTTCATACAAATTCACTGTTCAGTATTTCACTAAAAGTCACTCCTTAAATCACGAACGCGACAGAATCCCTTATTTCTGACACCAGTTGTTGTGATCTACCGTTAAAACACCTTCCGTGAGTTCGATATTCTTCACATTCGTGAAATAAAACAGTTTCTTTTAAAACACTAATTACACTTTTATTATAAACACTATTAATTATTTACACTTTATATTCCGTACACTTTACTGATCGCACTATTATAAATTCTTTATCAAGTTAATTATCGCACTATAATTACTCGCACTTTATCGCTTTTAAATAATCGCGCCCGGATACACTGAACTGCTGTATCGCTCTTCAAAGTAACAGCCTTTCGCTGTCTTCGCTATCTACTGAATGATCGCTAGTACTTCTCGTGGTGGTATTTATAGTGGTGCCAAATGTGTCTCGGGTTCTCGAATGTTCCGCTTTTGCTTTCTAGAGGGCTCTATTATTCATGGGAATTTCCGCTGCCATGCGAGATCTGACTCATGGGTTTGAGGCTCTGGAATGTTCCTTTTTACGTTTTAGACGATTATTCTACGTTTTATCCATAGATTGTTATTGTGTATTGGCTATTTATAGATTGTTTACGGTTTTTGGCTATTTATAGATTGTTTACGGTTTTTGGCTATTTATAGATTGTTTCTATTCCAAGAACACATGATGAGACAGACACTTTAACGGTTGTCGCTCTTCCGGCCGCCGACACGTCGAAACATGTTTGGTCGTGCATGCAACAATATATTACATGTTTCAGGTTTATTCTTTTAAAACAAACTCTAATTATAAAGACGTATGCCAAATTTTAGAAAAAAAACTGATTTTTGTAGCATATATCGAAGTTCTGGCATTTACATTGTTTAAATAATAATTAAATGCTCAATTTAATATTCGTCATCTTCAGATTGATTCCATTATTCAAAATCGATTGATCTTTCATAATCATCTCACACTTATCGTTCACTTCATCCAAATACAAAAATTATCTTAAGATTATCGGATATGCAGATTTCTATCCACTGCGCTCAAATTGATAAATTTACTTATGTAGTTAACATCTAATCATGAAAACGCCAGTTTTTAACAATTCCAACACGACTTATAAACACACAGCTGTCGAATCACTAGAGGCTAGTTGGATTATATATCGATGATCATTGAATTTTATTTTGAAGTGCAATATTATTTCTTAAATATTTTGTTCAAGTAATATGGTTTGATCTATATAAGTCGAACTCTAAAGCATCAGGAATTAGCCTAATGGAATTGCTAATGATTGGACTTGTGATCTACCTAAAATTTGAACGCTAAGCTGTAAAATATTTTTAATTTAATAAATTTTTATCCAATTTTATACCTTTAAAAATCAAATAGTTTTAAAGACTATTTTTTTCTTTAGAAGCTAGAAATATTTCAATTTCTTGGCTGATATAGATTATTTCGAGAATAATCTGCCCTCTTCTTCAGTGTCTATCTGTTTAAGAAGAGCAGATTACTTTCAATTTATCGATATCTATCAGGAAATTAAAATATATGTAGCTTCTGAAGGAACATTGATCTTTAAGAAATATTTGGATTCAAACGAAAGAGTAGAAAGGTTGGTAATCGCTTTAGTTAATACTAAAATGAAATTCGTAGACATGAAGTTGAGACTGTTTAGATGAAAACTCTGGACTTTAATAGAAAAAAACATGTTTGGTTATATTCATGCTCCAGCGAACTTTAACAAGGGTAATTTTAGGAATATCTTAACATGTTTGATGAATTAGATCCAATGATCTGCCACCAATGCATGGAAAAGACCTTATGCTGCCGCCACCAAACATAGAAGAGGTTCAAAGAGCCATAAGTCGGTAGAAATTCAACAAAGCTCCTGGTGCTGACAACATACCGGCTGAACTGAGTAAATATAGATGGTCCACGTTACACCAAGCAATTCATGAAATAATATTTCACGTAAGGGAGCATGAAGAGATATCAGAAATTGGCGGAATGGTATAATATACCCCATACACAAGAAAGTAAATGTAACAATGTGCAGTAAATATAGAGGTAGGGCATTGTTGAGTACTTTCGATAAAATATTTTCCTCTTTTCTGCAAGAGTGGATAGCCCCATACGCTAAAGCTGTCATCGAAAAATATCAATGTGGTTTCATCAGAGGCAACACAACAATTGATTAAATTTTTACTCTTAGAAAAATAAATAGAAAAGAGTCTGGTATTCAATATGCCGTTGTACAGTCTGCTTGTAGACTTTAAGGCCTATGACATCATCGCCAGGATAGAGCTCTACAAAGCCACGAAAGTATTCGGATTCCACAATTGTGTAGGTTGACCATGACCAATCTAATAAGCCAAGTAAACATAGCCATATTGCAATCCAGACCGTTCAACATCTTTAATGGGTTCCGAGAAGGAGATGGTTTGGCCTACCGTCTCTTCGATCTGGCGTTTGAGAAAGCAATTCGAAACTCTGGCATGTCAAGGACAAGGACTATAGTCACCAAGTCCAATTAGATACTGGCTTACGCATATGATATTGGCATCATTGGAAGATCTGAAATATCTGTGCAGGAATCGTTCATTCAAATAGAGCGGGCGACACAAATACTGGGACTGCACATAAATGAAGGAAAGGCGAAGTACATGGTCGCAGCATCTGCAGGAAGAGCGCCTAGATTTTGTCAAACCATCAGGGCAGTAGAGCGAAAATTTGAAGTAGTGCAATCCCTCAGTTACCTTGGGTCAATAGTAGCAGCCTGCAACAATTTGAAGGAAAATCTACTTGGGTGACTACTCAAATCAAACAAAGACTACTACAGTCCGCCAAGGCTCTTCAAATCCCGAAATTTCACCCAAACATCAAAGCTTCTGACGTACAAGACCATGGTATACCTAGTATTTTCGTATGGATCCGAAACTTGGATGCTCAGCACAAATTCATTCCGACCTGTTAACCACGTTCGAAAGGAAAGTCTTACAGAGAATCGTTGGCCTCATATGTGAAGAAAGGCGATTCCGGAGGCGCTACAACCACGAGTTGTACGCTATCTACCAAGAAGCAAACGTAATTACAAAGATAAAGCTAGGAAGAGTCCGGTGAACAGGGTGCCTATATCATATGGGCGACGAGAAACCTGCTCGAAAAACCTTTTGCGGCAGTCGACACCAAGGCAGATCTTGTTGTCAAGGACACTAGGAGCTAATTGTTGGATGACATCAGCTTGCGATCGGGACCTGTGAAAAAAAAATTTGGTGGCCAGGAACGGATGGCTGTTGTAGGGAGACTTTATAATGAGGATTACGAAATTTGAAGTTCATAGTTATAAGATAAGAGGGAAAAAGCTCAATAAAATTATTAATTTTTCCGGCTAATAGATCTAAATGAAGGTTTTTTTTACATACCATTGTGATATAAAGATAATCAAAGGAAAATCACTTCCGGAATCTCGGTTAGCTAGCATTAGAAATAATATTTAGTGGTGCAGTATTATTAGTAAAAATTTTCACACGGTAATTGTAATTGTGAGTGCTTTTTTTCTGCTTGTCAAATTTGATGAAATTTAAATACAGAAAATAGTGAAAGAAATATGGGAAAACCCTTTGCTGATTATCTATCTAATATACAGAATTTCGATAAATTCATTAATTTAAATACTCGTTGAAACGAAGTTCAAGTCAATTTATTAGTGGTATAAAATTTTGAATGAAATTTGAAAGCTTTAAGTAAAAAATGAAAATTTCACTCAAAAAAGATTGCAAAAAATATAATTTATGATTAAAAATTTGTGAAAAAATGGAAAAACGAGCTCTAAAGTGCCAAAAAAAGAGCGTGGAAAATAAAAATACTGGATATAACAAAGAAATCTGAGATGTAAAGAACAGTAAGAAATGTCTGGAAACGCTTGAAAATAAGGTACCATAGAACAGTAACAGGGTGATACTGAAACAATTAATGAATATAGCAATAAAACCTATCAACAGCAGTTGAAATGATTTTGCTTAGCAATAGGAAAATGCCTCTTAGAGATAGCGTTTCCGAGGTGGGAAATATTTTAAGCCCTATTGTGCTAAGTCTCATAGTGTAGTAGGTACATTTTTTCAATATGCTGATGATTTTGCAGTAAGTTTGGGCTGCAATACTTCAAGTGAATGCTTTAACCAACTTCAAGCCTAAATCTGTATAGCAATTGCAGCAAATAAAATTCAATAGTCTTTGGCAAAAAATTCAGCCTCGAACAAAATTACAGGATTAAAATAAACATGTTTCTTGGGTTAGAAAGATAAGAATTAGGGTATAACTTTCAATAATAATCTAACAATTAAGGATGCACTGCTGAATAAAATGAATAGTAACAATAAAATCTCGACCCCGTTTAAAATAATTTCGGAGCTTAATACAGAGACTTCAAAGCGTTCTACAGATCGAAAAATGAATCTCAACTAACCAACCTAAGCATTTCTTCGAAAAAAGTAGACCCCTATAAAATAGACACAAAACTCGGCTTATGTAATAACTTTGGCTATGACAGATGAGCTTCCTTGTAAATATAGAGCTCACTTAGTCACCGAAAAGGAGCTACTTAAACTTCTGAATTCTTGCAAATCACAGAAATTATTAATAGTTATGCTTCGAGTATAAAACGATCGAAAAAAAATCGCGTATAAAACGATCAGAAATATTTTTGATCAGATGGAAACTAGTTTTACTTGTACGTATTCTCAAAACTTAAAAATTAAGAATTGAAATGAAAAAATAAATGTATCTAATAAAAATTATTTAGTTGCCGACATTAGGTTCGTTTTTTGCACACCCGAGCAGATCAAATTTTGTTAAATATACTGAAATTCAAATAAAAGTTTTTTCATTATTAAATACAACAAAATCCTGCACATGTGCAGGACTTTTGAATTCACTATACTTAACAATATTTGATCTGCTCGGATGTGCAAAAAATGCACATATTAGTGTATTAATTGAAAAAAGAACCAAAAAATAAAAGTATTTTTGTGTGATGGTGCAAAAAGTATCGTAGCAGCAGGAAAAGTTTTTATGACTGTGAATTAAAGAACATGATAAAAAGTCCTTCCTAGGTTCTAAACTGTTAAATGAGTAGCATTTGTGAGGCTATTAAGTTTGGCATAGAATTAGCCAAGCATAATATAACAATCTTCATCGAATCAAATCTTGTGTAAGTAGAATTGGATGATAATATAAGCTATGAAACTAACACAGAAAAAATATATACAGTAATTGGCTCACATTAAAATATTATGGTACGATTTCGGGTCACTCTAATCATATAATTGCAAACAGAATAAATGAACTAGCCGAAAGTACATTTCAGAATGAAATTGAAGAATTATAAACTTGCGAATGTTTGAAGCCTTAGAAGATATAAAGAAAATAATCTTGGATAAGTAGAATATATCACATAAATCAAAATAAGATACTTAAAACAGAGCGCATAGGTTAGAACTCATTTGGGTCTGAGGCTCAAGAACAGAGTTACTTAGATTACTGATGATTTTATAAACAATGCTCTCAACAATAATAATAAATTTAAAATGAATTTAAGTGATAATGATAAATGCAAGAGCTGCGGGGAGGCTGATGACATATATCATAAACTTTTTTCATGCTCAAAATACGCAGGGGAAATGAATAGATTTGAATTTTTTAATACGAATAGTTCCATTGAAAAACATCTCATAAAGCACAATAATAGCCACAGTGAAACAACTCAGGGATTTCTTGCCGGATCACAAAGTTAGCCTATAAATGTACTAAGAAGTTTGATTTAAAGTACTGTTTTTTATCACCTCGCTTTTCTTGGATTTTTTTTTCTATTTCATATATGAAAAACAACAAGAAAACAAAAATGAAGTTGAACAAAGAGCAAATCAAATGAACCTTACCTTATTTATTTATTTATTTAGTTCCAAAACCATTTACAGGCATACTGCCCAATTGCAAATATAATAGCTTAAAAAATATAAAATAAAAATATAGAATTCAAAACCACAAATGACAAATATGTAGAGCCAAATTAATCAAAAGCAAATAATGTGTTGCGCATATGATTTGAAAGGTGGCTATATAATGTGGAAAAACACCAAATTGGACTCGGTTATGGATGCGTAGAAGGCGCAAAACCGGAGAATGAAAGTAATTATCTATATGTGCAAATGGTTTTTCAAAAACAACAGAGGACCTAATTATCCTCTCATGTTGCTTTTCGATAATCAACGATGCTATAAAAGAAGGTAGATAGCCGCGACTGATTTTGAACAGAAAACATTCGCCAAGGTAAACTCTGCGCTTTGCTATGAAAGGTGATTAAGGAACGGTAGTCGTTCTTTATAAGGCATATAGGGAAGAATTTATTGAAATAGTAGAGTGCGAGTAAACTTAGTGGAACTGATCAAACAGCATCGAAAGGGTATGTGAAACGAGGACTCCAGACTTGACCACAGTATTGGAATTTGGCGCGAATAAGATAAATAAATATCTTAACACATGTGGTAACGCTAAAAGAATTATGACAAGAACGTACAGCAAGTCCCGCAAACCGTGAATATCAAATTTCAGCTGACGATCAAAAATGTTCTACAGAAAAAGGCATGGAAGAAAAAGGCAAACATTTAAAGATAAGTCAATCGAATTACACCAAGCAGTAAGAGAATTCAAATCTTCCTGAAGAAGCAGATAATTAGCAGAACCTTCGATTGCCCGAAATATTTTTAAATGATGACGATAAAATATTGAGAAAATCGATGATAAAGAAGTTGAAAAAGAAAGGACTTAGTATGGATCCTCAGGCACACCAGATGAGGAGGGAATTGGTGAGGACAAATCGCTAGAAAAGGAGAAAAAACAAGTGCGATTCATTTGGAAACAAGATATTCAATTGAGTAAAGGCTCAGATTCCATAGTGATTTAGTTCAAGATTAACAAAGCCAAATGCTTTTGAGAAAACTGGAGAGATAACATCAAACTTGCAGTTCCGATCTAAAGCTGATGCCGTTGCACCAGAATATTCAATGAGGTTGGTAGATGTGTATGAAAGAATAGTTGCGCATTGTAATTCTTGTTTCTTTCTTGACATGAGTCCATAAACGAGAGAAATCAGCATAGTATTGGTCTGAATGAGAGCTTAAATAAAAATATTACTTGTGCAGCATTTGTATTACCAAAAGTGTGTTTGACTCTCTCGCTAAACCAATTTAAGTGACCGGAAGATTGGAGAGTTTGAGGTGACCAATTCAAGAAGACTACTGTACAATTTCTTAGCTGCAGTGTCGATGTCAATTCCTCGAAACAAGCTAAACAAATTGATTAAGTTGAAATCGAGAGCTAAGAAGGAACATTCGTTTTTTTTAAACTAAAAAAGGCTAGCGTGATTAGGTAGGTTAATGACGATATTTACAAAAAGGGGTAGATTTTGAGAAGGTTCGTATAAGACGTTGAGGAAGGAGCTAATAAAACTGAAGAAGGCTCAATGTTCAAAACGATGAGATCCAGAATTTTGTTGTTCACGTTAGGGGCCGAGTTAAATTGAGAAAGCAAACAAGAAGAAAGGAAAGATGATAAGTGGAATAGAAATGTTATTGTAACATTCAATACGGGAAAACCCAGAGCCTCATTAACAAGATGGCATAAATGTCTGCTAGATATGTAGCCAGGTCTTTTTTCTAAGTAAAATAGAAAACCCTCGGGTAAAAAAAATCTGTACAGAGACCTCTCATAGGAAAAGTTGTCTGACAATAGTACACAGAAACGTTTTTCTTTAACTCTACTTAATAAATACAAAATTTCTTTACAAATAAACAAAAATATATTTGGCGTAGATTCAAGCTGAGTAGATCTCCAGGTGCAAGCGTGTGTGCCCAATGGTTAAAATCCCATCATTAACGATTAAGCACACCCGGACTTTGAGCTGACCTAAATGCTAGTACAATAGTTACCTGATTCAAAGCAAAGGCAAAGCGAAGCGTGACACTAACAACTCGACACTCACACAAGTATATGCCAGTTACAACCCATACGCTCGCAGCAGGCTTGTGTGGGATTAATTTTAAGGTGCACTAGCGACATAACCTGACAGATATAATATGTTGTAAGGTTCCATTAGTCAAATTATTCAAATACATCGGTAGTATCTAACTAGCAATTGAACCATTTCGTTTATTAGTTTACTCTCTGAGGTTTACTCTTTCACTGGAAATGCATTATCCAGTGAAATTTATTCGTCCTTGACTGGTTCCTGCAATATAGATGTTTTGTTTGTATTTCATTTTAAGTTCATTTTTGAATCGTAGAAAAAATATTTTTTCTAACTTAATATATTTAATCATCTCCAAACTTTGTGAATCAATCATATATAATCTTTCCACTTGTGAAACATCAGTTTGAAAACCGCGTCATGTTAAGGGTCATTAAATTTAAACTGGTGCTCCATTTTTCTTGTTTGCTACTTGAAATTTAATCTAGTTAAATCTAGTTAATCACAATATGAACTTATTTTGCGTGAATGTGCTATATTTAATTTATTCGAATTTTGTACAAAGTTGTTTCCAATTAACTAGTATAAACCGACATTGATTCTTATCCGTTCATCGTCACAATGTCAGAGGTCAAGAGAAAAATTGTCGATCCACAAAAACGATTCAGTTCTATCTGGTTTCGTCAAAACATAAAAAAAAATCAAAATCAGTGCTTATATAATTTGAGGAAATCAACGATTCAACATCAATTCTAGTCGAGACGTCTAACTACTAGTAGTCTTTCAGTTGAAGTAGTTAGTTAATTTTTAACGTTTATATAGTATTTTAAACAGTTTTATTAATTTATTTTAAATTAAAATGAAGTTATTCAAGTATTTCGTAACGTATACACGAAACTATGCGAGCAGCGCACTACCCCGTATTGCCGAGAAAGAACGTAAGAAACATATCAAACTACTATAATTTAAATATAGAGTATATATACGAATTGGATGATAATTAGAATTATTCAGTACTTTTGGAAAACGTGATAAGTGCTTTTGTTGATTTTTTTCTGCAGCTTTGCCACTTGCTTAGTACGTGAAAAATATCTTCATCTCAATGATTCGGAGGATTGAAGATTATCTATATTCACTCATTTGTGACCTTAGAGATACACTCTCAATCTCATTCAAATAATTCATATAACTTGATGTTATTTTTGCTTCCTAGATCAGTTGAGATTTAACTCTAGATCAGAAAAAGTGTTTTTCGAAAATCATATCGAACGAAATCAACATTTTCCCGTTTTTTTATTTTCAGTGACCATACACGGAATTTTCAATAATATGTCTGAAGCAAAATTGCTTTCAGGGAATGAAATCGCAAAGTACGGTGTTTTTGCAATGAGTTGAAATTTCGAAAGTGTTAATTGTGCTTGTTATTTTTCATTCAGGCAAATTCGCGAAGAGTTGAAGTGCGATGTGATCGATATTACCTCGAAAATTCCAAATTTTCGACCTGGGCTGACCATAGTTCAAGTTGGTGGACGGGAAGATTCAAATGTTTATATTCGAATGAAAATGAAAGCTGCAACGGAAATTGGTATTCGAGCTGAGCATCTTAAACTACCGAAATCGATTACGCAAAATGAATTGCTGGGAAAGGTGAGTTGTATTGTAGTTTGTGTGGTTACAGATCGAACAAAAAAGGAAGAAGAGAATATCCAATATGGAAGAGACTTTGAGAAAAAGGATTTAGGTATCTGAAGAATAAATTTTACTGTAGGATATATCTGCAGCCAATCGTTTGTTTCTTTCCCCCAAATTGAGCTTAAATATAAGAAAAACAGTCCCCATTTAGTTATTTGTATCTTTTTCACTCATCTCACAATTTCCTTTTCACACATCTTCACATTTTTTTAGTTATTCGCATTTTTTTCACTCATCTCACAAATCACCCCAAATACATGACATATGATCGTACATCGTTATCAACATTTTCTAAGTTTTTTTTATGCTACGATAACGATTATGCAAAAAAAAATCCAATTAGACAAAAATCTTCTCGGATGCTACAGATAACCATTGCACCTTGAATTGAGTCAAAATAAATACAGTATCAATGAAACATACCTCCCATGGCTTTTTAAAGAAAAATGGCTCGTGTTGAATATTTTGTTGCTAATCAAAAATCCAATGCAAACGTGCAAAGTAATATTTTTTACAATGTTAAATGTATTTTGCCATTAATTTTGACTTATCAGCAAAGCAATATTAAATCCTCTTTGATAAGAAATGTTGTACAATAATGGTGTTGAATATTTAAATAAGCGATGGTTAAAAAATTTAGAGAATTTGTCTATTTTCGTATTAAAGATTAAATTTTTTTTTGAAAAATTAAAAAAGGCACTTAAATCGTATTCCAAATTCACTCTACTGATAAAAACCTTGCTGATACGTGCATCGATTCAAATGGATCAGTTTCAATTCACTTAGTCATGCCATTAATTTTTATATTTGTTTGAAAAAAGAAACTCAGCTGATGATTACCAAGCTGATTGATTATTTCCTGATTATTATTTGATTGACTACAGTTTCGTTTCTTTATGGATTATGTTAAATTCTTTGACGCTCTTATATACTTTTGATGCTCTTTATAATGAGTTGAAAGCAGTAGATCAACACAGCATGGTTTAAACGTTTTATTTTTAGACTGCTTCTGTGGCTGCAGGATGTGTTCTTTCATATCTCAAGTATTTTTTTTTTTGACGACCCCTACACAGAATTGCAAATAAAATACGCCTCCATAGACGTATTTCTAAAAAGTTTTATGAATTTACCAGAAAAGTACGCGATATATCTCTTGATTCTTAGTAAAACGAATATTTGCGTCAAATCCATTGGTTTTCAAAAGAAAATTTTCGAGCAAAAATACAAAGCGACCACAATTAATAAAAATAACTGTAATAAAATTTACCTGAACTTTTCATAGCGGAATACAAAGGAAATTGTCATCAAGAAGTGTTAAGGATTATCATCATTCAAAACCATTTTTTTTTTCGATGAAATCTTCCAAAACTTCTGTTTTGGCCATAATTCCTATTTCGAGTCACAATGCATATGTTACTCTCGATTTAAAAAACACTGACAGTTTCATCCAATACCCTAAATTATAGATTAACGAACTAAACGCCTCGGCTGACGTTCACGGAATAATCGTTCAAATGCCTTTGGACTGTTCGAATGACATTGATTCAGTTGCCGTGATTAATTCTGTTTCTCCCGAAAAAGATGTAGATGGGTATGTACTTATGAAACATACGTATTGTGTCCACATTCTCACCAAAGTTATTTACCAAATACAGTCTAAACACTTTAAACGAGGGTCGTGTTGCTATTGGTGATATGTCAGGATTTGTTCCTTGCACACCACAAGGATGCATTGAGTTGATCAAACGGACCGAAACTAAAATTGTTGGAGCTAAGGCAGTTGTCCTTGGCCGAAGTAAAATTGTTGGGACTCCTGTAGCTGAACTATTGAAATGGGAACACGCAACTGTTACCATTTGTCACACAAAAACAAGGAATCTTGCTGAAGAGGTAGATTGGAAGTATGGATAATATTTGTTTAGACATAACTAACAATTTGAATTTATACAAGGCAAGAAAAGCCGACATTCTTGTTGTTGCAATGGGACAACCAGAAGCTGTCCGAGGTAGTTGGATTAAACCAGGTGCAATTGTTATTGATTGCGGGATTAATGCTATACCGGGTAAGTTCTTATTTCAGATATCTCTGAAAATAATTAAATTATAAAATATGGTCCCAAAAATGCTATAATGTTGCATTTACTTCGCCAGACCCAACTAAAGCGTCCGGCCAAAAACTTGTTGGCGATGTATGCTTCAATGAAGCCTTGTCAGTAGCATCTTACTTGACGCCAGTTCCTGGTGGTGTTGGACCAATGACTGTCGCAATGCTTATGAAAAATACTGTACAGTCAGCCAAACGAGCAGTTGATCTAATTTTGCAAAAGTATTGGGATATCAAAACTCTACCGTTGACTCCGAAGGATCCTGTTCCAAGGTACATGGAGAAGCAGATTTAAAATATTTAGCGAATTAAGATTTTATTTTTAAGACAAAAGTAGCTTAGAGCTTAATTTATTCAAATTTATTTCATAAGCTAATTAGAATTGATAATTTTATCAAATAATAATACATTTAAATGTAAATATAAATAAATGCATATTCTCGCCGCTCATCTTAATTTTCACTAGCCTGAAACTTAAAATTATTTAAACATGTATTATGATGTACTATTACTTTTCATTTGTAACGTAAGCTATCAAAATGCCCTTAAATTGATTTGAAGTCTACAGTCAATTACTCTGTAAAATAATACTGAGTGCATTTCGTTTTTAAAGGGCCAGCTTGGCTTCAGTTTATTCCATTATTTCAAAGCTATTGTTTTTGGCATCTTTATGCCTTTAAACTCGATCACAGATGTTTGTTTACGTCGCTACGTGAGTTTTCGCACTAGTATTCGCTCTTAAATCTTTCCTTAACAATACCTCTTCGAGTACTTGGCTGAGTTGGATGCAACGAACCTGACTAGTCCATACCATACTTTTCTTTGAGTTCTGCTAACTCGGTACTTATTTTTTTGGCGCTTATTGTTATACTTGATTTTCTCCCTCTTCTGCTTTATGTGATTATTCTCTTCAGTATGTTTGAAGATGCTTTTGTTATTTTCCATGCTTTACAAACAATGTGTTTTTACCTGAAAATTAAAATTGAAATATGGAAAAACAACAATAGTTTTATTTAAAAGTTTTAAATCTTGAGCATTGGCTCTTTTTGTGTGCGATCCCTGGTTCGAAGCCAGGCTCGGATAAAGGACCGCGTACAGAGCTTTTAGTTCACCAAACTCTAATGATCGATTGCTTTTATTGCGAATTCCCTCTTAAGAATCGCGACGAATGTTCCTTGACAAGTACTCGAACTTGGCTCTAAGCTACTATTACGTGAAGTTAATCGTTCGGATAGAGGTTTTTTCAGTTTTCAGTTTTTTCATTTATTTTCACTCGTCATGCTCACCTTGATTCTTTCCTTCTGACATACCTTAGGGATCCATTTTAGGACCACTTCTATTCAACCTCTTCTCTTTAATGATATTCCTAGTGCTTTTAAGTCATATTGTCTTCTCCAGACGACTTATAAATCTTCCGGGTAATCACAAATTCTGCTGACTCTCTGCTTCTTCAGGAAGATTTAAATGCTCTCTTTGGTTGGTGTTACTTGAATTGTTTGTCCTTAAATGTTTCGAAGTGTTTTTCCGGGTTCTTATCTCTCAAGCTTTACACTCCAGTCTTTCCTGATGTTATTGATGGTATTATCCTCTCTTCTGCTGATCATTTCACTGATGATCACTACAAGGGCTTCTCGGATCGTTTGCTGTGTGATTCGCTCCTGTCACAATTCCTTTAGTATTTCTATATGTGCCCACCTGTTTATTACACTAGTCCGATCTGTACTTAATATCTGCAGAAAGTTGGCACTTTCATTCGGTGCTGACTACCTGGAATATTTTTTTAAATAGCTGTTTCACTCCCAAAAAGAAAAGTGTGGTGTCTTCGCTTCAAATACCTCTCAGATACTGTTGAATCAGTTCACAGGAGACTTAAACGCACCTTACTTTTTAAATATAGTCTTCCCTGAATACTTTACAATGAACGTTTATCTCTTTTAAACATTCCTCTCCTTGAGCAGCAGAGAGTTTAGTTGGATGAGAGTTTCTAGACTCGACAGCGCTGTTGTGAGATTACTTCACTTTTTAAAGTGTTTGCTATAAACTGGCTAATTTTAGTTTTAATCAATCATCGAGACGAAATCCAATTAATTATCATCTCAAACTTTTTGCTTCTTTAGACACTATATTTACTAATTATGATCGCAAAAGATATTAAAGGAGATCAATATTTTTGTTATTAATTTATCGTTTTATTCATATAAATGACAAAAATATGAGACTATTTAGTCCACAATAATAATTAAGACAAGTACATTTTATATTTAAGCTTTCAAATTTTAGATAAACAACAAATTGGGTTCAGAATCATGCATCCACTCATACCTTTTCAAAACTCATGGATATCTAGTGATGATATTTGTTTAGGGATGAATTTTCAATTTATCGTAGCATTATGTTGCATTTTGATACTTAATACATAGTTATTTTGACCTCATACTCTAAATTGGATCGCTACAAAATTATTTTTATTTGCAAAGTGTCAGCCTGGCTTACCTTTTAAACTCAGAAGAAAGTTTTTAAATGATTGTGCTAAATTATTGGCAGTTGCTTTAATTTAGTCTACTGCTTGGTTTTTTTAATGTTACACGAATTTTTCCAAATTCCATACTAATGACGCTTTTAACTGCAGCAGTTCATTCGTATCTTGCATATTTTTACCTTTATCAAAAGGCGTCGTGCCCAACTAATTATACTTAGGCTTAAGCATCGCTACTGTTAATGCTTAGAAAGTAAAGCACGCAAATAATTTAGATGCATGCGAAGGTTTTACCGGAAATATTCCAATAATATTTTCAATAAAATTGATCGAAAATGTTACCTTCCTAAAAGATAAATTATCTTTTAAATTATCTTATCTACCGTTATCAAGCTAAGCCAAAGCTAAATATATAAATTTTTAGCCAAAATAACTTATTGTGATATGAAATCTCTCCTCTTATATTGTTTTTCACTCATATATCTTTACGATCATATCCTTGTGTTGTCATTTACAATTCTTTATTATGAAAAGCTCACATTGTTCAAGCTTTTCACATACTAAACAGCTACAGCATTTCAAGGGCGCATCAGTTTATAAGAGTAAATTAAATTTTTAAAAATAAAGTACACGTACAACAGTTTTTTTTTTAACTGACTAAGCATTTGAAACTGCTAAAAATTTGGTTTGAGCTAGAAATTATAAGTCACGAAATAGTTTTCTGTAACTCCCATCTCCAGCAGCTATAAGATGAATTCACAATAAACCGCATTTATTTTAAGATATGTCCCAGTCGGCAGTTTGATTATAAGTGACTTTGGTAAACATAATTTTTTTATTATTTAATTACTAATCGGTTTTTTGCGAAAAAATTCAAACTTTTTTACACAACAAAACATCAATATTTACCCGAACTTTTACTTCCAGTGACATTGATATAGCTCGCTCGCAGAAACCTAAAGATATTTCTCGATTAGCCGAGGAAATTGGATTACTTCGTAACGAAGTTTCACTTTATGGAACTACCAAAGCTAAAATCGCTCTAAGTGTTCAAGAGCGGTTGAAACAGAGAAAAGATGGCAAATACGTAGTTGTTGTTGGGTAAAAGAATTCAATACAACTTTTAGAACTACCCTAATGGTGAAACTATTCACTTTACAGAATCACTCCAACACCTCTTGGTGAGGGAAAAAGTACAACATCGGTTGGTATAGTGCAAGCACTATGTGCACACAAAAAACGTAACTCAATTGTTTGTTTGCGGCAACCGTCACAGGGGCCTACGTTTGGTATTAAGGGTGGTGCTGCTGGCGGTGGTTATTCACAAGTCATTCCAATGGAAGAGTTTAATCTTCACTTAACTGGCGATATTCATGCTATTACTGCAGCAAATAATTTACTGGCTGCACAATTGGATACAAGGATGTTTCATGAAGCCACACAGACGGATCAAGCTTTGTATGATCGTTTAGTGCCACGTATTCATGGTGAACGGAAATTTTCGAAAATTCAATTGCGTCGACTTGAAAGGCTTGGTATTAGGAAGACAGATCCGGATAGTCTAACACCGGAGGAACTTGGACGATTTGCCAGATTGGATATTGATCCGATGAGAATAATGGTTACAAGAGGTAGGATTTGTTTGGATATATTGCTTTCAATATTTTAAAAAAATACAGTTTTCTGTTGTTCGCCGTCGTCGTAGCATCTCTCATAGCACCTCCCATAATGAAATCCAAACAGCAATGCGCAGTCTTTAACGAACAAGTCGGACCATCGTTTCTTGATAATACCGTCTCTACACATACTGAAACACGACCCTAAGCGTCTTCTGAATGAAGCATCGCCTCCACAATCGCCTTCAGCGTCACAGGGCAGATTGAGGCGCTATTCTATATATTTCTGATACAAATTGACTCAGGCAGAAATTTATTTCACCGTGGCTATGACTAAACCAAGGTTTTTTGGTGCAGGTCAGCCCAGTCGTCCATACTCTCGTTGTGCTTGTAGGCCAGCGTTCTTCAAAAAGCTCAAGCTTTCGCGTTCGTGCTTGAGCGGCTGTTACCTCTCTATCCACTTCTGTGCTATTCAGAAAGACCTCCCTATGCTCGTTCGCGAATAAATTGATTGGGACTATCTCTTCTATGACCAACATAACATCACCTGATACCGCACCGTAGCTGCTTGCGGTTCGTAGCGCCCCTCTGCCATCCTAGTTCCGACATTTCCCTGCTTTGTCTCATGTAGAAGGCGACGTTTTTTCAGATAATCTCGAACCATGGCTAATAGATAGTCCTCTACCAGAAAATACCGCTCAAGGGTTTCTAAAATATTTGCCCACCTCGCTAAATTAAAAACGTTCCGGACATCCAGCGTCGCTAGAAACACAATCGGCCTGGCTTGATGAGTTGCAGCCTCAACGCTCTCTACTGCACCGATTCTTTCATAGATGGCTCTTATTGTTGAGTAGCCACTACGAAATCCATGTTCATTCCTCGTGAGGCCACCAGTTCTTCTTATTACTGCCTGTAGTCGTGGCTTCAATAGACCTTCCAGGAGTTTTCCCGCCGTATCAAGCATACAAGGAGGTCTGCATGTAGATGATGTGTTAAGGTCTCTTTTCCCCTACGGGATACAAACAAGTCGCACCCCTTTCCAGCGTGAAGGAAAGACACCCGCCAACAAACACGCATTATACATTCACAGCAACGTTGGCGGTTGATTCGCCACCACAGCTTTCAGCACTTCCGCTGGAACGAGTCCACGATGTACTTCAGCATTTCCATCTCTAAGAGTGGGCCAGGACCTATTTGACCAAGCCTTCCATAAACTAGTTTGTAGCCTCGTCCCCATGGATCCTGGTTCACTCCATCGCAATGCACTTGCCAGATTTGTTTTTTCTTCGCCTTGATAGCTTTCCTCAGTTCTTTTTTCGCCCTTTTTTGTTCTGCATCAGCTTAGGATGCTTCTGATTTATCGATAGATTGATGTGCCCTACGCCGGCACGCTGGAGCTCTTCGCCTCAGTTTCGCTATATCTTCGATCTAAACACTCCACACTCGTATACATTGGTTGTAATATTTGTGAATGAAGCTCTCTATTAGCTTCAACCTCTAGACCCAACAAGAGTTGTTGTTGAATCGATTTACTTTATGTGCTAGATTAAGGAACTCTTCAAAATGCCTAGCGCATCTCACCTTAATCTGGCTATCTTCAGCGATGATGTTGCCAATTTCTTGTATACAGAGTGTAGTCTTGGGCTGATATACACGCTATAAACTGTTGACTATTTTGAAAGCTTGTCTAGTTCTACTACTCGCTAAGTTTTCGTCATTCCTTCTAGATTGCGCCGTATAATACTTACATTTAATGATTCTCGATGGATCGTCGGAGGTTTTCACATCTTCTCTCTTAGTCCTGATGTTCCTTTGGAAGAACTGTCTTTACACCGGATTTTTCTTCTTTAGCGCATCCTGGCATTCGTCGTTAAACTAGTCGTTTTTATGCGCGGGACTTCATACCTGATCAAACGGAATCTCTACCACTCAGTTTCTTTCTCTATCACAAGCATATTGTCACGTGATCTCTAATTAAGATGAACATTGCTGCTGCGGGAAGGCGAGTCGAGAGGTTGAAGAAGAGAAGTCAAAAGAGTAATTTCAAAAGAACAGATCGGCCATTTACTGGCACGTCTTTCTTGGTGCTATGGTTTCTTGTTGTTGAAGTTACACAAAAGCGGTCATCCTAGAAGATTTCATAGTTACTTAAGTAAGCCTGCGGCAATAAGCGTGTTAATAGTTTACTGGTAAGAACAAGGATTAAATAACCTTTTAGTAACCGTTTTCACCAACTCAGCCTGGTTGCAACACACAAGTCAACGTCACATTATATATTGCATACAGTGCTTGCTTTGATTATACTACCTATAATTCCGTGGTACCGTCCAAACGCCAAAATATACAGATGTCAACGTCAACCTTCCATTGCTGTTGAGTGGAACCATATACATCAATTGAATCTGCTCGGTACATTTTGAATTTTAAAAATATCCATCTAGCCCCAATTTGTTGTTTATGTTCATGATCTAAAAAGCACTTTTCATCATCAATTATTTTGTAGATCTCACTACTATATCCCCTTTGCCATCTCATCTCGTGGCTGTGCTTACTTCAACACCCCTTTCGATAGTTTAAAGGATTTTGTCCACACCATCGTTCATCATCACATCACTATAATCAACATATTTTATGGATTTTGTGTCTCTCATTCTAGTCATGGACGTCAACGATAGATATCTTCGATCGATAACAATTGGTCAATCGCCAACTGAAAAGAATATGACTCGCCAAACAGAATTCGCTATTTCAGTCGCCAGTGAAATAATGGCAGTATTAGCACTGTCAAAGAATCTATCTGATATGAAAACACGCCTCGCAAAAATGGTGATTGGTTTCGATAAAGCAGGAAATGCAGTGACTGCAGATGATTTAGGAATGACCGGTGCCATGATGGTACTTTTGAAGGACACCATAGAACCAACGCTTATGCAAACCCTGGAAGGAACACCAGTTCTAGTTCATGCTGGTCCGTTTGCAAATATCGCACACGGCTGTTCCTCGATTATTGCCGATGATATAGGACTTAAATTGGTCGGTGAGGAAGGTTTTGTTGTTACGGAAGCTGGTTTCGGTTCCGATATCGGTATGGAGAAATTCTTTGATATTAAGTGTCGAGCTTCGGGGCGATCAGCCGATGCAATTGTACTAGTCGCAACTGTTCGTGCACTGAAAATGCATGGAGGTGGTCCGGCTGTCGTTCCAGGGACACCACTTAAAAAAGAATACACTGAAGAAAATTTGGAGCTTCTTGAAAAGGGACTGCCTAATTTGTTGAAGCATATTGAAAATGGAAATATTTTTGGAGTTCCGGTTGTTGTGTGTATTAACGCTCATAGGTATGTATTTGAAATGCTTAGTATTACTATATATTATATTTTTGCACGACACTTCTCTTCCACGTTTTCTTCACCCAATACAAGTCTATTCATTCCATTCAATTGATTCCATTCTCGGCTCACACCTGTTTTTATTTTATGTGACAACCTTCTTCCACTCCTGTTCCCATTTTATGTGGCAACCTTCTTCCACCCCTTTGTTGTGAATGCCTTCCCTTTGCAGATGATTTAAAACTATTTTCCAGAATTAAGTCGATTGAGGACTGCTACCTGATCCAATAAAATCTCACTTTTCTAGAGGATTGGTGTCGAGTAAATAATTTACTTCTCGACACAGTTGTGACCAAAATTCCATCGAATCTATCTAACGTAAATTTTCGCGTATCCTATTATTTAAGCATTATCGTTCTCATTTAGACTATTCCGGCCATCTAAAAGAACAAATCTTTCAATCGCTGTTCACTCGGATTTTCTTTGATCAGTGTTTTTTTACAAGATTTGCTTAGGCCTGCCTAGTGATTCGATCTGACATCTCGTCCATCTTCGCAATTCCTCCTATGGCACTCGTTGCTCCGAAAGTTTTGCAGTTATATTTTTTTGCAAAATAAATGTTGTACCTGCTATCATTCGACACTGTTAAGTTTAATGAGAGCTCACAATTCTTAACAACATAGTCCTCTTCTTCCGTCGCTATTGCAATACATTGATCTTTTAAAACTTTTAATCAACATGTAATTTGATTTTTTTATCAAAAGAATATTAGAAGATTGTTGTCGGTTTTTCTTCTATTTTCATTTTTTTTCGTTCTATTTCAAAAATCATAGATTCTGTTATCTTATTTTGCCATTGATTTTTCAATACACTAATAACACTAGTTTAAATTTTCCTTACAGCAAAGATACTGCAGCTGAACATGAACTCATTCGTCAAGCTGCTCTTGAAGCAGGTGCTTTCGACGCTGTTATATCGAAAGGTTGGAATTACGGTGGTAGTGGAGTAGTCGACGTCGCCGAGGCAGTAATTCGAGCTACTGAAAGTCCTAAGAACTTCCAATTTCTTTACAACTTAAAAACTCCTCTGATCGAGAAAATTGCCATTATTGCATGTCAAATGTATGGTGCGGGTGAAGTTGAACTCGCACCAAAAGCCCGGGAAGCAGTCGATTTTCTTACATCCAAAGGATTTGGAGAGTTGCCGATATGCATGTCGAAAACTTCGGCTTCTCTAACGGGAGATCCGAATATCAAGGGTGCTCCGAAAGGATTCAAATTCATTGTAAACGATGTTTACTTGTCGGCTGGTGCTGGTTTTGTTGTAGCAATGTGCGGAACGATTTCGAAAATGCCAGGACTTCCGACCAGACCTTGTATATATGACATTGATTTAAATACTGAAACGGGTGAAATTGAAGGACTGTTCTGATTCTGTATGTTTAGTGTTTTATATGTGAATATTTTACAATTGTGTTTAAATTAACAATGGTTCTATTATATTGATGAACTTTTTACAACGTTTTGTTGTATTTTTCTTACTCAAATTGACTATGTATTTCAAAACTTATTCCAAAATCGTTTATCTATTCAGTCGAAAAAACGTTACACGTGTGTCTTATATAAGACTAAAAGAAAATAAAAGAAATTGTTGGAAGCTTTTGTTAATTTATTCTTTAGTAAACTCTAAATGATCTAAAAGTAAACAAATTTTTATTCTTGACAGTTTTAATATAAATAATTTCCAGTGAATCAATGAACAATAATAGCAATCGATTATTGTTCATCGATTGCTATTATTATTCATTGATTCACTGGAAATTATTTATATTAAAACTGTCAAGAATAAAACAATAATAGCAATCGACACTAAATGCCAGCAAGTCGGTCAGGTATCTGGGAGTGACCCTGGACACCAAGCTGACGTATTGGGATCATATCCGCAGGGCATGTGACAGGGCTCTAGTAGTCGTCACTTCGCTGAGTAGGCTAATGGCCAACGTCGGTGGACCCAGTGAGACGCGACGGAGGCTGCTGATGGTAACGACCGATTCCATCTTGCTATATGGGGCCGAAATCTGGGGAGATGCGCTCCGAACTGAAAAGTTCCGGAAGCGCATTGCCAGTGTCCAGCGCAGGGGTGCCCTGCGTATCGCCTGTAGCTACCGCACAGTCCCAGAAGAGGCTGTGATGGTGGTATCGGGAGTAATCCCGATCGACCTACTAGCGCGAGAACGCAAAGAAGGGTACCTCTATCGCTCAGAGCTGGGTAGAAGTGAGGCTCTGACGCACGCGCGTATGCTTATTCTCCAACTCTGGCAACAACGTTGGAGTTTAAGTGCTAAAGGACGCTGGACGGCTAAGCTAATTGGTCTCATTGAGCCTTGGCTTAACCGGAGCCACGGAGAGGTAAACTTTTACCTTTGTCAATTCTTGACAGGGCACGGTTACTTCAGGAAATACCTGAACAGAATGGGTAAGGTGGTCACACCGTACTGAAATAAAAAATGATATCGTTTATCAATATTGATAAGCTGATTTGGTCTTGATTTCGAGAAAATCATAAATCGATCGAAAACCAATTAGAAATGTGCGAGGGTACACTTACTGTGTGATGAACTTCATCTGAAAGTAGTCGAAAGACACATATGTCGCAGCAAGTATGTGCAACCTTCGCTTTTTGTTTGAATGAATAATGAGGATTTAACAACACCATAAAATACTGTAAAAATCCAACTAAGAACAACAGTTGGATTACAAGTATCATATTGAAATAGAAGAATACTAGCTACCATTAACGAAGTTATAATTTTTTTATGGACAACAGTTTTCCGTGAAATTAATGTAAGTAAACAAAGAAAAATATTTGAATAACAATGGAACAAAAGTATTTACATAAAAATATCAGTATGATAATGTGAATAGCAATATTATAAAGTGCCCGAAGACTAAAATAAATCCGGCTATTGTTAAAAAAAAAAAAAAACTTTGAATTACCTTTCTCTTTAATTGAGAAAAATGAGAAATGTAAACTTTTATCTTTTACTGCAGTAGTAACAACATAAACCATAAATCGGCATTTCTTAAATTATTTCACAATATTGAAAGTACTTAACATTTATATTAGGCAAATTTAAAGTAGATAATCTGAAGATTAATTAAGATATAATATTGCACCGAATCGATCACGGCTCTAGGAAGTATATGGAATAATTTTGATTGTCGAAAAGTTTTAAATATTCAATTCTTCTACTCACTCTCTTACAGCGATGAATACAGCCGTTCTTCGCATTCAAAAACTGATATTGTTGTGTTTTTCAACTGAAAATATGCTTCGTGGATCCGTAATTCTCTGCTCTCTGCGCTAGTATCAGTATCGCTCGCTTTGAAATTACTTCCTCGAGAGCCGCACTCAATTCGCTTCTTTGAGAGACGGACTTCCCAAAAACTGACCGCCAAGGCTCCAACTCCCTCGGCCATTTCCAGAATCGTCGATTGTGATTGCATACTTCTAACCTATTCAGGACTTATTGATATTTCTCGGTATTTCTGGCGTTGATAGGGCGAAGTACGATAACTGTTGATGCACATGCAACAATATTTACCATTTTGAAGTTTTTATCCCTAGTTTCAGTTTGTAACTGTTAGCCGGTACATTTTTATAACAATTTATAAAAAATATGCGATACATTTCAATTCTGACGCATGTACAGTGACGCTTCTAAGGTCTATTTTTTATCGGATTCTTATCGGACCAACTAGCCCGAAATAACACTGTAAGAGAGGAAGACCAAGAAACCACTGATAACCGAAAAATGTAGATGCTCTTTGCTTAGGGGTGCCCATTTGGATGACATCGGTTTGCGATCAGTGGAAAAATGTGTTGAAAGATGCCTGGACCGCAACCCAGTTGTAGTGTCGAGAATGATGAATATAATGAGCATTAGGCCAGAATTCGATTCAGTTGCCCATACCAGAAAAATTCTGTAATAGCAGTTATTTTCGTCATCAGTAGCCCAAAGTACTTTAATTACAATAAGTTTTCAAACCATTAGTTTTAATATTCTCCACACACATTTTAACAATGCATGCAAGGAAATTTGCGTTATTTCATTGCGGAGCAAACTTTTTTGTATTTGTGACGCTGAATACATCAATTGAGGAAGTACTAAATAAAATGTTTGTCGAAGTCTTACGGCCCTATTGGCTTATAAATTATAGGCCGAACATTTTAAGGGAGCTATATATAAACAAGTTTGAAGTTTTCCGCTTTTTCCCATCTGCGTGAACTGTCTGGACGGAAATAAAGCGAAGTCCTTTCATCATAAGAGAAGGAATACAAAAGAACCCTTGCCATTGAAACATGGAACGAGGGAAATCCGCGACATTTTTCAAAACGCAATTTCGGCGGATGATCGTTGATGGTAAGAAGAGCATTCAATAGCTTCAGTACCCTAAAACTCGCATTTCCATGCACCAGAATCAACCGCCTGTAATAGCAGAAAGTCCTTGAACACTGTTTTGTACCATTTTTTTACTGTTATTTTGAAGAAAACACGAGTTTCCAGAAAGACAATGTAAGAATTCATGTTTCTTGACCTACGCGAGGCTAGTTTTCGAATAACAGGATAAAGGATGTGGACTGGCTCGCTTGTTTCCTTGATTTTAGTCCTATCGAAAACATTTGGAGATGGCTCATTTGCAAGGTATAAACCGATAAAAGACAATTCAAAATCTTCAAGGAGGTAAAAAATCCTGCAGCCTCTTGTCGAGGGTAACATACACGCCTCTCAAATGATAAAGTATTGCTGTTATTCTTGATGGTTTCAGTAATAAATAATTTTTTAGAATTGGAAGATTGCCGATTTTCTCATTTCTATGCGTTTTAGATGAATAAACTATGCATAAAACTATAATTTCGTGAAATTATCATCATCATTATTGGCGCTACAACCGGAGTCCGATCCTGGCCTTGCCCTAAAAGCTTTTCCAACGGGCCCGGTTGAAATCGGTGAATCTGACGTCGTCCAGTTAGGCAACTCTAAGCTCTGAGCGGCCTAGCCAATGCCATCCCTCTAGTGAAAATAAAGTCGCCCCGCTACCGTCTTCCACAAAATTTGTCCTCAAGGGTTCTTAGACCAGTGTCATAGCTTAAGAACTATATATAGCTCGAAAAGTACGTGAATTGCGATACAATTAGAATATTTCCCCACTGATTGCGAGAAGTAGATAGCAATATCCAAGTCCAAGTTGGAAAAAGACATAAAGTACCCGCCAAGCAACCCTGCTACGATCAAATACGTTTCTCATTCCTACTAGGCAATATACACTAGGCGACATAATTCATCGTACGATGACATTTTCAAGCATAAACAATTAATGAAATTTCAAATCATTCTCGTTTTAACCATATCTTATTTATTTGATTACAGGTGTTACTACCATGCTTGATTACAATTTCTACCTGCCATTCTTGTCTCTTAATAGCAAAAAAAGGCTAGAACACAGTTTATTACCTGCGACAAAAATCATCGTACTGCTATTTTAATCGGTTTCCGTACCCAACATTAGGGGTGTACTGCATGGAAATTGGGTCAGTCTCAACGCAGTAGTCGTGACAAAATACTAGCAAGTAGTTTCAAGTTTATTTGCACTATGTCGCCAACAAAAAATAAACAAAAGGAGACATCAAGTGATTTTAGAAAAGTAGTTATTAATTTCTGGACTTGTGAAAAGAAATCTTTAAGTGAAATAGGAAAAATCACCAAGAAATCTAAATCAACAATTCAACACATCATTGAAAATTATAAAAAAACCGGAACAGTGAAATACAAGAAAAGGCATGTTCGTCCACGTAAGTTGTCTCAAAGAAGCGAAAGGGTAATAGTGAGTGCAGTGCGCAAAAATCCTAGAGCTAGTGGTGTAAAAATACAAGAAGAGTTGTCAGAAAAGTTCAATGTAGAGATAAGTGCTAGAACAGTACAAAGAACTTTGAGAAGAAACGGGTATTCTTCGAGAGTAGCAAGGAAGAAACCATTTATTAGTGAAACTAATAAACTTAAAAGAAAAGAATTTGCTCTCCTCCACAAAAATGACGACCTTTTATTCTGGAAACGAGTTATTTTTTCTGATGAAAGCAAGTTTAATATATTTGGTCACGATGGTCCACCAAAAGTTTGGCGGAAGAAGGGCACTGCGCTAGATGCTAAAAACTTACGGAGCACCGTGAAACATTGTGGAGGTAACGTGCTTGTTGGGGGTGCATGAGTTGGTCAGGAATCGGAAATCTGGTTTTTATTGATGGGAAAGTGGACCAGCATGTATACCTAAACATTTTAAAAAACAACCTACGCGAATCTATGAATAAAATGAATTTGGGTCCCAACTATATTTTCCAACAAGATAACGACCCCAAGCATACAGCTCGTATTGTACGTGAGTGGCTACTATATAATACCCCTAGCCAATTGCATTCTCCACCGTAGAGCCCAGACGTAAACCCTATCGAGCATTTGTGGGACTACCTCGAAAAACAGTTACATAAACACCACATTTCTTCAAAGTCTTCTCTAAAGAAGGCTTTGCAAGATGAATGGAATAGCATTCCTCAAAATATTACACAGAAACTTGTGGAATCCATGCCATCGCGTATGCAAGCGGTCCTGGAAGCTAAAGGAGGACCAACCAGATACTGATGCCTTATTCAAAATAAATATCCTCATGTTAAAGTAATCGTACGATGACTTTTGTCGCTTAGAAATTTTAATTTTTGGAAATAATCAATTGATATTTACCAATCTTTGAAAAGATTCAAATGAAAAAATGTTTGGTTTGAATTTTCTTTTTGTTATGTTTGTCTTAATGTAAAATTTATGTAAAAATTTTTTTAATAAATGGACTTTTTTTCTTATCTAGTATGTTTTGATATGCCGTACGATGAATTATGTCGCCTAGTGTACATGTGCTTTGCCAAAGGGACTATTTTAACGAATGGCGATTTATGCAATATTGATTTTCTCAAAACATTTTCTGAGTATTAAAATGGTAAGCGAAAAGGTAGTTAACGCGGAATACTGCTTTCGATACCATTTGGCGAGTAAAAGGAATATCTGCGACACTTTTATGCAACCCAATACAAGGAATTTCGTTTATTGCCAGTGAATGTTCGCTGCGCTTACTGTTTCTTGATGGGATTATGCGCACACCAACACACTCTCACCTATCAGCTAACACGGATATATACATTCTCACCTGTCGTTTGACAATATGCTTTTCTCACTTGTGCATATGATAAAGTGATCTTATTTTGGTTTTATCTCTTTTTACGTGCCAGCTGATGGTAAATCCTTCACTCTCTGCCAATCTCTTCCATCAATAAATCAGGTACTTTCAGGCCCCTGCCAGTGTCCTCAACGCTTATACGAGATGGGTGCCCAGCCCCGAAGTTTATCGATGTTTATCTTTGTGACTTTGTAGATCGGGCACGATTCATGATTGCATCTTCTCTGGAATTCCCCTTCCGCACATGAGGAGCGAAGAATTATGTCAAAGACTTTCGTCTTGAACGGGCTTAAGAGTTCGAAGTATGTTTTTCTACGCACTTAAGTCTCGATTCCATACATGAGTAAAGCAATAACTTTGAAATTATGATGAAATTTCATGCGTTCTCCTTTTTCTTCATTGTGCATTCCACCATCCAACTTCTTCAATGTTAGCCTATCATATGTCGATTCTTGATTCCTCGCTTACGTGGAAGGTTTCTAATATTTTCCTTATTTTCAGAACTGACAATCTTTGCCACATTTGCAATTATCGCCGTATATATTTTCATCTGTGTTTCAGTAAGTTACTTAAGAACATAGTTGCCTCTAAAATGTATCCTGTGACACACCGCAGCAACATGAGTTTGTGAGAAATATGTTTACTCTAACAAACGTCATCTTCACAAACATAGTCACCTTTGAATAAAATAAGTAGATGTTGTGTACGCGGGCTTTGCAAAGATGTAAAATCGAAACGCTATATCCGCAATGGAGCTTGTGGAGCTTGTAAACAGCTTTTCATCGTCTCCTTTTCATTTTTCTTCTGGTTTTCTACAAGGGTATATTTTTTATCTTTTGCTCCTCTTGATTATTATTAATGACTTTCTTTCATTTTCAATGCTCATTTTTTACTGGTCCTTCTTTCTGCCCTTAGGTTTGTGAAAAAACCTACGTATTTTCCTCTCTTCCTAATATTGGTTCGTTACATCCTTGTTATCTCATATGCTACCCATCTTTCCTACCCACAAAATCATGTAGACTGTTGCTTGATGAATACTCTCTGTTCAAATCACTGCGTGGAATGATTTCCTATTAAGCTAATTCGGCTCAGGAGGAAGTGTATTTTTCTTCAATTTCGGTTAAAATTCTAGTTGGTAGTTGGTCCAGATATATTATTTGAATTTAAAAGATGCTTGAAGCGATTTTCAACTGTTCTTGGTATAAGATTCATATATAATTACTTTAAATTATGAAAGATTATCTTTTAAATCATAGCATTACTATGTTTGAAATGTTTTTTATAATAATATTTTCCACTAGGTAAATAAATAATACTAATGCGAAGAGCATAACCGTATTAGAATTAATTTATAGTTCGATTCTAGGGACAACACACATTTAATCTTAGTAACTTCTTAAAATTATCCTCTAGATAGTGGTTTTTCCATTCCAAAAATTTCATCCGAGCAAACAAGAATTTATAATTAAAAATCATTCGTAAAACAAGAAAACATTTTATTTGTGATTCTAATCGCACGTCAGTTTACTATGTACATTATCTATTTTACACTAACACCACTATTTGACTTTTACAGCTGCTCTAAGCTTTGCCGATCTACTTCTAGGATTCCTAGTCACTTCATTCTCGTCTGGCGTTATCACATGCTTGTGCAATTGCTTCCAGGGTGAGTCCAACAGCGATTCAACTAAATCCTTATCATAAGCCAGATCGTGACTGGAGTACTTCAGCGGAACTGGATTCGCCAGTCCTTCAATCACATTTCCGTTGATGTGACGCTTGACAATCGTGTCTTCCAAGGAGTGAAAAGTGATGGTCACTAAACGTCCATCACGCTTCAGGTACCGATGGGATAGTGTCATGCCATAATTGATTTCATTCAGTTCGTTATTAACAAAAATCCGCAAGGCCTGAAAAGTTTTGGTCGCCATGTGAGCAGGACGCTGCAGTTTATCCACTCTTTGCGTGTCAGGAAAACACGATGCGACTAAATTGGCGAGCTGATGTGTTGTCTCTATCTTGTGCAGTGCTGCTCGAGCTTCAACTATAGCTCGGGCGATTTTCTTTGCCTGCTTTTCTTCCCCATAGACTCGAAAAATTCTCGCCAAATCATTTTCTTCGGCTCTAGCAAGCACATCTGCAGCAGTTATTTGATCTGCGACTCGGCCTTTATCCATCCTCATGTCTAGTGGGCCATTTTGCGACACCGAAAATCCACGATCCGGCTCATCGAATTGCATTGAAGAGCAACCAAAATCAAACAGGACTCCATCTATTGAATTCTTCTTTACATTGTGTTCGTCTAAGAGTTTGGGCAGTTCTGAGAACCTCCCTAGTAAAGGAATAACTCGTCCAGGGACATCTTCACTCAGTTTTTGGGCACACTCATAAGCTACGGGATCCCGATCGAGAGCGAATACCTTAATATCGGCGGATTCATCCAAAAGTTTCTTTGTATGGCCACCAGCTCCGAAAGTCATATCGATGTATACCTTTCCCGCTGTGGGTTCGAGAAATTCAGTGGCCTTTTCGAGTAAGACTGGACTATGTCGTTCAGTGTGAGTAGAATAAAATTTCGCTATTTGTCTACATTTCGAGCTTAACCTATTAATTTTAAGAGTCAGCAACATTTCGGCTACTTTTTCCTACTAAACACACTTCGCTCTTCGTTCAGGTATTCTAGAAACTCGGACGATAGCACCTGACTGCACTGTTCGGCGGATAATCCAGTTGCAGTCGATGTTAGTGAGCGTTTGTATTTTTTGGCGTAGACATTATTTACGATCCGCTCGAGAGATTCTACTTGTTTTTGAAAGTCTGCTGAGAGTTGAGTTGTCACGGCAGCTGGATTTATCACGTCTTTCAACTGGTTGCGAAGGTATTCACCGAGGTCTCTGCAAAGCGAAGAAGAGGGTAAAGTAAGATATCTTACGAAACTGTTTCGAATTAGAAGAATTGTGAATAGTAAATACATCGATCAATGAGCATACGGCTACACAAACTAATTTATTTATTTACTATCAAACAAATCATACAGAACGGCAAAAAGAATAAACACTGTAGTGAAAATACAAAATGCAAATTGTCTCACATCTTGACATATATAGAACATACAGCTCGAAATTTGTAGCAGTTACTCTTTTTTATTTTATGCTAGCTAGAATAAGAATTGACTAGGCTAGGATGTTTAAAGCGCCTTATACATACTATTTAAAAAAATGCATTTAGAGCTACCTGAAGAATAGTGGCAGCTGATAATATTGAATATTCTACCACACTTATTTATGGGCTCATTATATGCATAGGCAGTGTGGTCATAGTATTTCTCAAGTAGAGTTGCATATCTAGTGCGTTTTGGTCGGTAATTGACAGTAATTTTATTGGAGAGGTCGTCTACATTTACTAACATGTTCAAATAGAGGTCGCACCCGAGTCGTATATAACTTTGAAGCCCATGTTTTTGAGCTCTTTAGCACGTTTATTAATTATACCGAGCTGTTTACTAGCTTTGGCTAGGGGAGGTTGAAGAGCAACTTGCGCAGATCTATAAAATTATTAAATGGTAATTGTTGATAGTCAGATTGAGATTATTATCGTTGCAACACTTCCTTTTTACATTTCACTGAGTACGTCGGAAACTAAATTCTTCCACGTCTATATATCTGGTTTTTTCCTTCGTCTGTAGTGCTCTTGAATACTGTTACCAAATTTGATATCCACATTACGGATACTTGATTGATGCGGATGAATCTGTGCAACGCCGATTAAACCGCTCGATATTTTATAAGTTCAGTATTCCGTATTGTGATTACAGTATGCGGCTCTCCATTCTTCAAATTCCTTCCCTTGAGTCACGTAGAATGTTCCTCGACGAGTGCCTCTTTTTGAAACTTTTTGACGGCTGTATATTGACCGCAGCATTCACCTTTCTGTTAGAGAATCGGGCCGTCCTAATAAAACATTATTCAACTTTAATGTTACATTTTCCCGTACTGACAACAATTTCTTTTCTCAGCTTTTGCTTTGTCAGCACAATAGCCTAAACGTTGGCTCTCTTCCCCGTACCTTATTTGTGTTTAATAATACTTTCAAAAATAATGTTGTCATATACGCTAAACATGTCCTAATATACTCAATTGTTTGTTTCTTTTTACGGTCGATTTAGCTTTTGATTTTTTTTTGTATTACTATTCTGAATTTATTAATTTTCTTAGTTTTCATGCTATTGTTTTTTTTTTAAATATATAGATTTATTTTTATTTTTCTTCCTATCTATAATTTTAGTTGTTCTGTGGATTTGGACAGTAAATACATAAATAAATAAACAGTGCATTGAAGGTAAATTAAGTTCTGGTAAAACGTTTCGAGTCAAGAACGGAGCTTTTAACAAGTTTCGTTTGAAGCTCATTAAATGTTAAATTACAAAAAAAGGAAGGCATAGCACCAACTTGGGGACTGTCCGCATTGATCGCTCGCGTAATGGTTAAGCTACTTACAGATGAGTATAGTACCCGCTTTTTGAGTAGCTGATTTATAAGTTCGAATATCTGTCAATTGACATCCAGGTTACGAAGAGCACCCAAATTACTTAACACGATGTCCAGAAATGCAACCAGCGTGCACTCCTTGCAAGCAATGGATTTTTCAGCATGTCCTATCAGGATATTACGCTGCAGTGTTAACTGATTTACCCTGGTGTAAGCCTGCTGTGGTTTTGAAAATAGAGTAGCGTTTAAGGCACTGCCTATTCAATATGCAACAACTCTCTCTAAAATCTTTAATAAAAATGCAGAACTTTAGCCTGTGACGCTTTCCCTGCCTTAGTGTGCTGCTTTGAGTCCAATTTCCATCGAGTTCTTGAATGCGGCCCAAAGTGGCTGGATTGAAACGTAGAAGTTTCCGGAAAAGAATGGCTTCATTCGTATCTTCAATATTTTCGCACGAAGATTTCCGTGAAGCTGTTTTCGCCGTACGCTGTTTTTGCCTTAATTTGGCATTCTAGTTGGACCTTTTTAACCCTCGCTATTAACCCGCAAAAGTTTCTTTCTCTAGGGATCTAGTTCAGTCGCATTACTGCAGCAGCAATTAGAGATTTTACAACCTTATTTCAGATCTTCATGTTTAATGGGCGGCAGAACGTGATCCAATCCAGTGTAGAAAGCCGATCGGAAACCCTCCTAACCAGTTCTTTTCCTGTTTATCTAAGAAGTTACTTCTTTATGCAAAAATTCTCTTAGTCTGAATGCCACGTGCATGTGGTTTGCAAGCGAACATTCCTGCAAGACCCTCCAGATCATGAGTGGATATGCAGAATGTTCACTTAACAGTGTTGTATTTAAAACCTATCTTCTGCTAGAGATTCTGAAGCTAGGTTCATTGCCAATGCTTGCAAAGCAAGGTTACTAGACACAATCAACCCATATAATGATCTATCTCTTTCGCTAGTGTCCAAATTACCCCAAAACTCATTGTGGGTGTTCGCATCTGAACTTGTTATTGGCGGAATCCACTGTGTATTTGCGGCGGCTATTAGGTACCTAACATTGCTACTAGGAAGTAGCAAACCAGCATCGTGTACCATGTGTCACAAAGCGACCCAGAATGACTTTGACTTCACCTTGAATACAATAGCGATATGGCCCTTGTCACTGAAGTTTGAGATGAAAAGAGCATTTATGGACTTCTTGGTGAGAATGTAGTCTCTTGGTTTACCTAAACATTCAGGTGATACCAAAATGTATCCGTAAAATTTCAATCCGCACACCCGTTGTTTAACGACCCATGGTTCTTGGTTTAGCACTATCTCTTCTTCTCTCCGACAAAGATAAAAGAGAAGAGCAGCCGCTGCTACATTTGAGTGGTTAATGTTAATTTGAAAAAAACTTTACTTTAATTAGTGCCGCGCAACTCGAAGCCGTAACCGATGGTGTAGTTAAACAAACAATAAAAAACATTGAAAGTCACTAAAAAATTACGAAAATTAACACTACTTTCCATAATTCATACTATGGACTATTTTGTACTGATTTACCAACATCCTGTACTTGATGGCTTTCGTACATGTACAGATAAGATCCAATACCAAATACGCCATATCGTGATATCAATTCACGGTTACATATAATGTTAAAAATTATTCTGAAAAATATTTCATCCTGCCCATTTATGATTAAAATTTTTCATGACGAAAAATGTCGTCATACCCATTGCAGTTGACTTTTTGGTATGACGAAATATTTCGTCATACCCAGTTAACAGATTAAGTAAGCCCTTGAAGCCCACTCATAGAGCCTTATGAATATACTGCCAGCTCTCCTGTGAAATGATGCTATCGCTCTTCCTCGCGTCCACGACCGCTCTTATCAGATCCTGGTTATTTAATTGAACGAGCGAGTTATACTGATATTTACGGCTCTTGTAGCCAAGACTGACTTGTTTGCTCAGCCGACTTTTGCCGTTTCTGAGCAGACAGTGTTGCGAGAAAGTTGTGAGACGAATCTTTTTGTTTTGCATGGTACACTTAAGAGAAATTTTGTCGGACAGCGTCTCGAAGATCCGGAGGATTAGGAGGTAAAACTCGACTACGAGTCCCCCCATAGACGATAGACAATTTTACCGACTGTTGACTGGTTGGTATTTTTGTGATTTTCTGTTTGTTTTTGGGGTATTGTTTACAGACCTATCAGGGCAACCTCAATGTTTAATATACCTTTTGCACGTACTGACGTTTTATTTCATTCGCCTGTTTTGCGCATACTGAGGACGCATAATAATCATCAGCTTGGTTTTCTCCCTCAGTCTATTAGAATTTTCAAAAGTTTAGTTCGTAGTGCAGTTTTTTCGCCTATATAATCATTTTGATACATCCATAATCCTTTTTTTTCTTTACTATTACTCTTACTGTATTCAAATTTTGTACTTCTATTCTAGGATAGGATATAGTCGAGTTTATCAGATTAATCTCCTGAGGATTCGTGACGCACTCCTTCGGATTCTATGAGCCTGAACAACGTTTACGCTTGGATATTAAGTGTATGAAGGTATACCTCAGGTATAACTGTAGCGGAAGGCTGAATCGGCTTAGGGAATTTAGTTGCCGTTTCTCGTAGATTCCGCAGAGCGGGACTTCCGCTACAGGCTTCTCGCTCTTGTCACTACCTTCACAAAACCGGAACAATTTTAGAAAAACGTTTGTTCGATGATGAGAACAAACAAAGTCTCTTTGAGTCTGATGAGAGGAGATTTGCTTGGTCGAAAGCGAATATCCTGTAGATTCAAATGTTTTTTTAAGAAATTGACACAAAGGCTCAAATGTTATGGCATGTCTGTTTATGCATCTAGGAATCTGCGGTTTGGAGAAAGCTGTATAGAAAACACAAATACCTGGAAATATTAAAGCGATAAAAGGAGTTTTCTTTGGTACAAGATATATATTCAAAACATTCTTTATGCTATTGAAATAGTGGTTGCTCGACAATTTGAGATATGAACCCCGTCATTCTTAATAATCAGACCTAAAACTAGACGAGTACCTTTAGTATTTTGCGGCAAAAAGAGTCCGTAACCATATCACTAGCAGAACGCATCTACAGGAGGCTATTTGCATGAAAGAAGTGAGATAACACAAACAACTTATGAATACAATAAGTAATCGTTTGAAGAAGGTAATTTCAGCAAGGGGGTGTCACACAAAAAGATCAAATGACTCAATCGACGTATGGTTAATTTTATAGTGTGCGAGCAGTTTTCTTTCAATATTACAAAAAAGGGATACAAAATATTACAAAAATAAAATTTAAAAGAGGAAAATAATACTCTTTTATAATTAGTGTCTGTCCTGGAGAATTGATATATATCTAAAAATGAATAAAAAAATAGCATGTTTGTGTGAAATATAAATTAGTGTTAATTTTTAGCGTGGTTCTGCACAAGAAAATGTTTGCCCCTGTGTAAATTTTTTTCCCTCCACGGAACTGATTTCTTGGATTTTTGGGTCTGGCCCATATATTCAATTAATTATATGCATGATAAGCGACAAACCAGGCATTAATAGATGGCCAAGAGGAACTTGATAGATTCCGAACCGACTTGTTCGGATAAGAGTTTTGACCAGTACAAGGATTCAATCCCAGGAAGGATACAATCGATTTCACAACACAGCAGTCTTCCTCATTTCCTCGATCCACTTCCATTTCCTGATTCTATTTTAACTTTAGTATCCTAAGGACTCGAACATTTACTTACCGTCCACTTTTGCTTTTATCAACTGGCCACTTTTCAAGCAATTTCATCAAACGTTGGTAATTCGCTGACATAACTACAAACAGAAACAACAAAGCACACTACATGTAATTTAACCTGTAATTCTTGCAATCTGTCATATGCAGACTGCACAAAGCCTCCGGCAAGCAGACGTCAAAGCCAGCTGTTTTCACCACTGCTGCTGATACTTTTGCAGTCTGCAAAAAGTTTATGCATTTTCTGTTCTGTCTGTTTTCGTGTTCTGGTTCTCCTCGATGTACACTGTGCTGCAAAATTCTTTCCTGGCCGCAAATCTGTAAAAAAATTTGATCGTAGCAACAATTTCCTGCGCTGTCATGCCTGTGTATTTCTCTTCATGTTTGCGCTCACTTTTACGTTTCTAGTCTTTATTTCTGTAAGTTGCCATTGTTAAAAGAATCTTCCAGTTTGGCTCGTCAAAATTCACTTATTCAATGGAGTGCCATTCGATTGTAAAATATGTGTTAACGACAATGTACTTGTGATAACAGTGTATGAAGAATTTCAATTCAGATCCCAACCACCCTGTAACTAATTTGACAGCCTCTCGTATTCATTCGTGTGCCAGGCTGACTGCCAAGTGATGAACGACGGCATAATTCCTTCATGCAGATTTTGATTCCTCTAGTTCGGCGGCGATAGAAAGTGAAAATTGCGTGACTTTTGCAGATTTAAATAGTAATAATGTCTGGAATAATATCAATAACGTCGCGCCGTATACCGCGGCATGTGTTAAAGTTGGGCGTCCGATCATTGCGAGAAGTGGAGGTGAGTTTCTGCCTTGAAATATTCGAAAGAATCTGAAAATCGGCTAGTTACATAATTTTGCGATAACCCTGTAATTTCGGCAAAAAAATGAATGAAAATTGCCTCTTAGTTGTTGCGGAAGTACTCATGTGGTGTGCAAAGTGATTGTCTTAGACTCGAGACATTCCAATGAACAACGTATCGCTATTGATATGACTAAATGTGTGGTATGATTTACAGGTTAAGGAGCTATGTGGCCGTATCGCAATGGTCCGTGCACTTTCTTCGTCGCCTGCCAACCAAGAAAACATCATAAACTCCTTGGCGGTTAGTAAAAGGTATACAAAAAATGATTTGTATTATTATTGATTTGTTTTTCTAACAACAGCCTGTCGTTCCAGAATCCTTCCGAGATCCTGGGTGTGTGACCGACAGTTTCATACATCCATCGCCTTGTTGGAAGTTGTTAAAGTTCCTCCATTCGCCGATTCCGTTTCTGAGGGCGATGTAAAGTAAGTGATTAATATTACATCATTTTTTGTTACTGTGACGCGGTTGAAATAATGTGGCAAAATTTTGTATACTTTGATTCTACAAAGTTGCAATGGGAGGGTCTTCTTTGTCTTAAGAATAGGTCGACACTTAAATCAAAGAGTCTGGGCATGTAATTTCGGTAAAACTTGCTTCCACATTACATGCATAGAATTTTCCACCATTCAAATTTGTCAGGCAGCTTCGAATAAAACGAGCAAGCGATTAGAAAACTTGGAAATGTATGTATTTTTCCTATATCCTTAGTAGTTCCCAAACAATTTTTAATAAACTCTAGAAGGATGCAAACATGCTCTTTCGTTCATTTCTGTAACTATGCGTCATGCTTGAACTGAAGATCATCTATTATTGTTGCAACAACAATCGGCAAGGAATTGTGCTTGTAATGAGATGCTGAAACACCTTTCAAATGCAGCGGTCAATACTGACTGTAGTCTTAAATAACGAAACAATTTTCATATTTTAGGATTCCGAAAAACGGCCAAAACCTCTCGCATTCGAAAAGAACAGAAACAAACCTGCCAGTATACTCTTCGCTTGATCATTGATGTACGGTTTGTGTTACGTACAAGTCACTCGGCGTTGGATGCGGTAAGAAATGCCATTTTTCCAACTTGCTAGCATCTGAGCGACAAAGAATATATCGGAGCATGCCTGACCGATATAGAGAAGACATTCAACGATGCCTTGACGGCTAGACTTTTGTTAAGCACAAACCAGCACATGATCTATAGCATAAACTTCATCACAAGTGGAAAGCTCATCTCGATCAGCATCTTCCAGATTTGCGATTATCTATAGTAAGGTACTATCATAGCAATTCTCTTTGCTATCTACATTGGCCGACTCCTCAAGTTCTCCTTCGAGCTTAAATCATTTCTAAAGCAGGCGGTCGTAGCGTTTACTGACGATATAATCGTATGCGTAAATACGGGGAATATTTTCAATTTTCATATTATATTTCAAATAACATCGTTGGTCTTTTAGAATATTATAAGAGAGTTCAAGAACATTAGTAATTCTCAAAATTTGTTTACAATATTCAACGAAAATTCCTTAAAAATGATCATTCCAAGTATTATTGAAGTCGAAAAACATGCTGAACAAAACATTTTATTCTTATATTACGATAACCACAATACGCAAAGCTTCTTGTTAAATTTTTCCCTAATGTTAAGAAAACACAGCAATAATTACTAAAATGTGGTGAACTTTCCCTTTATCAAAATACATTGATGTAGTAACTTTCGTATGAAGTGATGGAAATTTTCGACGGAAAAATATACCTAAACTTTTCGCTTTCTCTACGTTCAACATTAAGATAAATATCTTTATACAGTTTTTGTTTTATCAAAAATTTGTTTGAAATTGTCAGTATTATAAGTGACCGAGCTATTAAGCCAAGAGTCCATGATTAGACTTCATTGAGGGAAGTTCGTAATGTTAAGCAGTGTGTAGCAGTGTTATTAAATAACTTCTATTCCGTCATCTACAAACTATATCCATAGTGTTTCCCATCCCATTGACTTTCAAAAGCGAAAATAACTTCAGCTGTGAATACTAGAAAAAAACAATAAGAGACATCTCCTAGTACGGGAACGGTTAAAGCTTCGCAGAAATCATGAGAAAAACCAGTTTCAACCGACAATGATAATCAGGCTGTAGCCTGTAGCATGTGCCATTTCGAATTTTTTCTAAATTCACGGCAAATGACTTCTGATACGTAATGTATCAGAAGTCCTCTACAAAACAACCTTACGGCATCTTGTTTTCGAAAAATCGAAACACAAGCAATGTCGTGTTAAAATTTCATTTTTCACAAACAAATTACCGTATTAACGGTAACTTGTTTGTGCAAAAATTTCGAGACCGGCACTGGGCTGAGTGCTGGAGCTGAGAAGCTCGGGACAGTCTTCAAACAGTCGTAGCGACGGGCGGTAGCGAAGGGTCGGAGTGAGACAGTCGAAGCGGCGGGGAGCGCGTGGCTGTGGGTGATAGAAAATTCGGATTCGCAATTCATTTTAGGAGATTTTCGCGATGAGATTTTTGGGGATTGTGAAATTGTGATCGGAGGAGTTGTTGTGAGGAACAATTGGTGTGCCCTCGAAGCGCGAAACGTGTATATTCTTCTATAGATATTATCGGCGCTAATGCAAGTGAATTGGGTGAAAATCAACTCGATACGGCGGCAGAATGGCGTCATTACACACGTTGTTCCCGAAATTCGGTGTGACCTCGCGGAAATCGCTTCAGTGCCGGTGAAAATTTAGGAATATTTATTCGAATGAAAGAATGCCGGATCTAATTTCCCGGGTGATTGTAGTTGAGTCCTATTTGTCGGGAACGATTGGAATCCAAAAGCAAGGAACAGGGAACAGTCAGGTGCAGTAGAAAGGAAGTTAAAATCGGGCTTGTCTGGGAGATGTCCAAAAATTGTGGGCCACAAATAGACATCTATGTAAGTTTGATAAATCGGGCACATTTTACTCAAATGGACGGTATGTGGGCGAAGATTCAGGATAATCGTGCTAGTGTTCGGCTTTGAAATTTGTTTTGTGCATTTATGTCGTACTAAATAGTGCCTAAATCTGGATTCAGTGAAGTTGAAGAGCAGACGAAAACTTAGCAGAAATGTTTATCTCGAAGTTGTGATGCAAATTGTGACGAGTGGCAAAAGAGGTTAGACAAATCTCGTGCAATATGTTGACAGCTGTGAAAGAAGACGATTCAGATAAACAAGTTCATCGCGGTGTGGGCGCTTCATACAACTTTTTCCACGCAAGTGGTGAACACGTTTTAGCAAGCAATAAAAACCGTGAGTATGTAAATTTTACCTGGCGGAGGCGACTGTAGCCGGCATTTTACCCAGAACGTAAATAAGTTCGACGCTCTGCATAGCTATAGTGAAGTAAGTTCATCTCACCGCAAATCACAAGCATTCGCAGTGTGAGCTCATTTGAATTGGCGCGGCGGATCGATCGTTCACTATCAATTTATCGCCGACGCAGTGCTGCGCTTTGTCATCACCCGATGCATGTGTAATACAGGATGGCCATGATATCGGCGGTCCCCGGTACCTCGAGAGTTCACTATTGCTTGCTACTGTCGCTGTGGCGACACCAATTAATGACTGTATGACACAACAAGACCCGGCCACTCAGACAAAACCTGAATTCCGAAGATTTTTGTTGAATTACAATAGTACAGATACTCAAGTACAGCACGTGTACTCGTGTGAAATATACCTATTGGATCAACGGATATGTAATTGCAAATAATAAGTATAATCTATCTAATTTTAAGCAACGATTTAAATTTTCCTTATGGGAAGATATCACTCCGGCAATTAATTTTTATCTAAATCGATCAGTTCAGAAAGAAAATTCTAACATATCTTTAAATTTTATCACGTTATTACTGCCTCTAGGACTGAAGTATTGTTGTGATAACACCACCTATCATGGCAGCTGGTTTCATTGATTCCCATTAGGCATGTATTAAGAAAAAAAAAAAAAAATAAACTGCACGTATCTCGTAATTCATTCTGCTTCGTACATCGGTTTTGATACGGCGTATACGAAGACAAAACTAGTTGCAGTGATTAAAGTTTTGTGGCAACCCCAAAATATAAACATAGTCGTTGCGGGAAAACGTAGATAATCAAGAAGTTTCTTGTACTCTGTTGAAATCAGTGCATTTTCTTCCAGATAACCTAAAAGTAAATCATACAACTGATATCTTCTTAGTTTTTTCTTGTGAAAACATGCTGATGAAATAAGCTAAATAATTACTTACGTAACATGTTCTTGGTTGATTCTAATTTCTAGTAGGAAAATCTAAAATTTATCTCAACTATACGTGACTGTCATGGTCAAGTAATTTCATAAGTTTTTTTATATCGGAAAAAAAATATTTTCAGATATAAATACCAATAGGCTAAATTTTTGAATCTAAGCCCTATTACTGCGGCCTCTATATTATCAATGATCGCCAGCGTTCGATGAAATACAACGTATAAGTATTAAACACGTATTATTACAAGTTTTATAAGTTGTATAACATATTAGCATTTTGAAACCGAAATTGAACTGGCATGGGGACGGCTCAAAATCATTCAATTCATTCAAAAATATTAAATAGTTTATATGTAACGAAAAATAACTATTGCCTAGAAAGCTGGTGGTGTCACACTACAGAAAAAAATTTAATTTTTCATTGAAGCAATGTTTGTAAAAGTACGTAAAAATAATTACTACGCTGAAGTTAGCGTTGAAAACGTTTGTTTAGAATTTACAAAACTCATCGTAGCTATTCAAACAGTCATTGAATTAGAATTTGGAAATCATTACTAGCATTAGAAATTAATTATTTGAATATTTTGAGATTTTTTTCTTCAAGATCTAGGTCAGGGCTCATATTTTTCTATTAACAGCAGCCCACGTAAAATTTATTTGAGAAAAGAAGAAAAAAAAAAATATATAGAGAAAAGAAGAAAGGTATAGAATTTGAATTCTATGCGACTACGTTTACAGGTTACTATTTCTACGAGGAAAAAAAGAGCTCTTTTCTTTCTTTTGTTGGCGTGGAACGGAAAAAGAATAATTGGAGATAATTTTTTTTTGTTTCTTTTCCCTCAACCTTTCTTCTTTTGTTACATTTTCTTTCTATTAATTAAAGCATACAAAAGAACTCGAAATTTTGTAAAGAAAAAAAAAAAAAAAACCTATAGGAGAGCTATTTACGTGATAAGTAAACGATAAAAGAACGCAAAAGAAAGGAATTATTACTTGTTAATAGAGGAATGTAAATTTTGGGTAATTTGGAAATGAATTCAGAAATAATAATGTTTGGTTAATTTGAAAACTGTGGCCTTCTTATTGGGCGGAAGCCCGTGAAGTCCTCTTCTTTTCAGGTTCGCGAGGCCTGGCTGGCCGATGGATAGTGTTTCGTAAATGATCGTGAATTTTTCAGCTCTTTTAAGGGAGGGATGCTGGCCACACATAAGTAGTTTCCGCTTTGATGTAAATTTTGGTTTTTTGATTAAATTTCTTTTTGAATTCGTAAATTTTGGATTGATATGGCCAGCATCAGAGGGTGGAGGACCCCAGACCATCGGGGTCAGGGCTCCACTGCCATCGGGGGCCCGGGGCTGTCTGCCTCACCCGGGTTCCTTGTAAAGAGAGGTAGCCTTTTCCCTATTTTTCCCTTTTGTAGATTTTCAATTTGTCTGGCTCCGTGCGTTGTCACGAGCACTGGGTCTGCTTAGTCAGCCCATGTTGCAGAGCCTGGGTGGTTTCCTTTACGGAACTATGCCCCCTTTTGGTCCTTGGGTATTTTTATATACCAGTTTGCGGCTACGAAATTCATGACGGATGAATAATACGTAGCATCCCGTTTTCTTTGAGAGCAAACTAACCCCATTTTGTCAAGAACCCACCCCAGCCGCAGCGAGCTAGCAAAGCGGCACCCCAGCATCCGTCGGGGTTGGTTAAAGGGTGCTCCGCTAATGCGGACGAGGGGCCTTCACGGCCATTTCTAGGGCACCCTGCTCTCGGGGCAATTCTTTTTTTTGTTTTGCCTCTTGAATGGCATTAGCCATTCCACTTTCAGACCTTAGCACTCTTGGTTCTGGACTTCGGTCTGGTTCTAAGTTGTGCTAAGGCCACTCCCATCCTTCATTAACGCTACAAATGGCGCCCAACGTGGGGCCCGAAACTTGTTTTGGGCAACCCACACCACAGTGAGAAAATACTTATGAGTTTCGACTCATACTCCCCTTAAGACTTTACGTCTTCAAACCTTAAAACTCCATTCTCACTAGCAGGTCTTAGAATCGCCTCCTTTGCGATTCGATATATTTCGTTCGAGAGAACAAAACCCCTTGAATTAAGACCTGCATTGCTCGCTCTTTCCTTACTAGCCGCAAACATCCTTCCCAATCCTTTCCTTTTAAAATCATTTCCTAGTTAGCTTACCTCTTGGGCAGCTTCCTGTTGTGTTGTCCTTTTGAGTTTTTTTGACTCTGGGTGCAACCTGGAGGTTGGCCGCGGATAACAGGTTGTGGTGGTTTACCGCCGCTCCTGTCCCGGTCAACCGAAGGGCCCCTGCCCCACTTTCTGTTGGGAAGCTGTCCCAAATTTTTATATCCTTGCTGTCTTGATCCAGCTTCGGCTTTTGGCTTGGGGTTGGTTCAGGCTGTAGTGGATTACGTGGGGTTGGCGTGGTGCCGCCTACACGTCCCTGCAGCTTGGCCAAACTTGAACCATTTGCTGAAGCTGAGTCAAGCAGCAACATAGTTGTTTTTTTTGGTCCCTTGCTCCTCTCTTTTCGAGGGATTTCGGGTGAGAAAAACAGTCCCCCATACTGGGCGGTACCCCTCAGGAACCGACCCGAGTTAAATTTTGTACTTACAATTTTCAATATTTTTCACTTTGACAATTTTCTACCATTTTTCACATTGTTCCAGTCTAACATTTCATAATTAGAATTTCATTTCCTTGCGTTTTTTAAAATCAAAAGCCAGCCAGCCAGCGGACCTGAAATTGGGGAGAGCAGACCGGGATTCGTTCAATAAGAAGGCCGATCTTTCAAAAATTAAATTTTTTGATAATTACGAGTAAGTTCTGAACTTGCTTTGGAAAAATATAAACTTTCGATATTTTTGGAAAACCTACTCCGTATTTATACGTGTAACCTCTTTTGAAATTAGTAGTTTCTGGAGGTTTTGTTCCACTTGGAAGTTAATAATACTTGAATTGCGCAGAGAGTTAGACACACCCCTTGGTGTGCACCTTTTGGAAATTTTGGCACTTTGGCCAAATAGTTACTAAGTTTTGATAGTAGCCATATCGGCTTAGGATAAGTTTTGTTAATTTTGAATTTTTGGCACGTTGGCCACATTTAGTATAAGTGTATTCATTCGGTTAGTCACGCTAGCGTGCAAGTTTACTTATTATCTGGAATTTTGAGGTCAATCATTCTTGGAATAATGCCACTAAGGCATAGCAGAGAGGACTTGGCAGGCGTGGAGGTGGAGGCTCAGTGCTCCATCTGCCAACAAGTATACACCAGTTTTCAAGTCACGTATACAACCAAATGCAACCATATTTTCCATCGGAATTGCTTGGAGCAATGGTTGCAAGATAATTCTGACTGTCCCTTGTGCCGTGGACCACTGAGGCTTCCCCTCGGCGGCGGTCAAGTCCCCTCGACGGGTGGGACCCGGCCAAAACCGGTGAAATCTGGAGTAACCACTAGGGGAAAAGGAAGGCAAGAGCAAGCCATAGTAGAATTTAACTTACAAGATCCGAATGGATCGGGCGTCTCAGACCGGCCACCTGATCCTAAAGGATCGCTGCTGACGACGAGCCCAACAGACGAAGCAAGTCGCCACCCCTCACTCCAGACGGAGCTGAGTGGCGTTCAGAATCAAATAGGCGCCTTGCAAGACAGCATGCGCTTGATAATGGAACAGTTGGCTGATCTGAGACGGCCGACCCAGCCGGAAGCTGAAATTCCTGTGCCACTGAACCCCAGGGCACCAGTTTATGTTCCCCCTCCGAGATCTTACAATTCACAGCCCCTTCGGGATGATGTAGGCCAGCTGGCACCTGATAGGGTGGCCAGTATCATGGAGAGGTGGAACCTTAAGTTTTCTGGAAGGGATAACACCTTGCCCGTGGAAGTGTTCACCTACAGGGTCAGGTCGCTCACCAGGCAAACACTTTCTGGTCGTTTTGATTGGCTTTGTCAACACTTATACTTATTATTCACCGGAGCCGCTGCTGATTGGTATTGGCGGTTCCACCGCACCAGGCGTGGAGTCCAATGGCGAGACCTGGAAGCGGCGCTGATTGATCAGTTCGGAGGTCGCTACTCGGACGGCGACCTGATGGAAATCATCCGAGGACGAAGGCAAAGAACCAATGAGACTTTCGATGACTTTAGCGCGGAAGTACACCGCTTAGCGGACCGCTTGCAATACCCCATCAGCGATGGAGAGTTAGCGGAGGTCCTCCAGCGAAATTTGTTACCAGAAATTCGCCGCGGTCTATTGCAGAGTCATTTGCCTACTGTCCGGATGCTCCGTCAGGCCGTTCTCCGAGTGGAGAACTTCGAGCTGGAGCTCAGAAGCCGCCGCCGGCCTGCGCCAGGAAGACATTATCACGAAGCCCTGGAGGAAGAGCCTCAAAACGTCTTGGAGGACGACCCCTTAGATACTGAAGTGTGCGCTGCGACAGTCCTGCCTACCTGTTGGAACTGCAGGAAGGTAGGACATAAGTTTGACGATTGCCTAGAAGAGAGGCGCGTGTTCTGCTACGGGTGTGGCAAGGAAAACACCTATAAACCGCACTGCCCAGTATGTCAAACAAAAAACACGCCCACGGGAGTGCCGAATTCCACCACGAGCCTCCCAAAGAGGCAAACACATCCACCTCGTTTCAGCAGGTAGGTGGGAATGTCGCGGTCGACATTCTACAAGGCAGGACCCCGAATGTAGAACACCCTGGAGGTTTGCCATTACCTGACTTACCTTTGACTTACTCATCATTTCCCACACCGTTGGCCTTTTTGCCATACCATCAGCGGGTGATGAAGTACACGGCGGTCCGAGACCGAATTTTTAATTCCGAAATTTCACGACCAAAACCTAGTCGTTCCAAAACAAAGCGCTCAACGCTGAGAATGAGAGCGTTCTATTCTCGCTTTCGGCGTTGGCGTTACCAGCTCAACTGTGCCACTCTGATGGACGTGCCTTCAGGTGACGTCCGTCCATACGCACAGGTTCTGCTGTTTGACCAACCAATTGCAGGCTTGATCGACACGGGAGCTTCCGTGAGCGTGATGGCGGCTGACTTGGCAAAGTCCTTCCTCGAGAGGAACGCTTTTCATTGGAAAAGAGCTTCTCTCGGGTTGAAGACTGCAGACGGCACCCAACATCAAGCTGTAGGCCGAGTGTCAGCTGACATCACGTTCAGGGGAGTTACCAAGTCCCTGACGCTCTGGATAATTCCCACTCTTAGCCAAAATTTATATCTAGGAGTGGATTTCGTGCGTCAGTTCGCCTTAGCAGCAGACCTGTTTGCGCCATCCCAACATGTCAACACCACTAGTAGCCTCGAACAACTCGACGATCACGCCCACCCTCTCTCACCGGGGCAGCGTCACAGACTTACGTCTGTGATTGCCAGCTTCCCGTCGTTCGCCGTAGAGGGTTTGGGAAAAACAGCGCTGATCGAGCACGAAATCGACACTGGCGATCAGAAACCGATTAAACAGAGACACTTCTCTGTTTCGCCAGCTGTCGAAAAGCTCTTATACAAAGAGATTGATCGTATGCTCGCGCTGGGCGTGATCGAAGAGTCCAAGAGTGCGTGGTCCTCGCCAGTGACCCTAGTGGTCAAGCCCTCCAAAGTACGCCTGTGCTTGGATGCGCGAAAGGTGAACTCGGTCACAGTGAAAGACGCCTATCCCTTACCATTGATAGACGGCATCTTAAGCAGACTCCCAAAGGCCACATTTATTACGAGCCTGGATCTAAAAGATGCCTTCTGGCAGATTCCTTTGGAGGAACGGTCAAGGGAGAAGACGGCTTTCACTGTGCCCGGGCGACCCTTGTATCACTTTGTCGTGATGCCGTTTGGGTTGTGCAATGCACCCCAAACGATGTCCCGACTCATGGACAAAGTGATACCTCCGCATCTTAAGCACCAAGTATTCGTGTACTTGGACGACTTGTTGGTGATAACCGAGGCCTTCGACGAACACCTGAAGGTACTGCACCAGGTCGCATTCCATCTGCGACAAGCTGGCCTTACCATCAATGTGGAGAAGAGCAAGTTCCTCTTGCGCGAGGTAAAATATCTTGGCCACATTGTTGGTAACGGAACGATCCGGACAGACCCTGACAAGGTGAGATCCATTATGGATTTCCCTCTTCCGACGACCACGAAGCAGCTGCGGAGATTTTTGGGAATCTGCGGTTGGTATCGGCGCTTCGTCAGAGAATATGCGTCTTTGTCAACGCCGCTGACAGACATGCTTTCGAAGAGGACTCAATTTGTGTGGACCGACGAGAGGCTAAATGCTTTCAAGCAATTGAAAGTGAGCCTTGCTTCGGCTCCAGTGTTGCACAGCCCTGACTTCAACAAGCCCTTCTCCATCCAATGTGACGCGAGTCAACATGGAGTAGGTGCCGTGCTAGTGCAACGGACGGAAGAAGGAGACGAAGCCCCCGTCGCTTATATGTCCCACAAATTGAATCCCGCTCAGAGAAATTACACCGTCACTGAGCAAGAATGTCTGGCAGCGGTGTTGGCAATCAAAAAGTTCCGTGCCTACGTGGAAGGTCACGAATTTGAAATCGTGACCGACCATGCTTCCCTAAAATGGCTAATGCACCAACCAGATCTAAATGGTCGCTTAGCCCGGTGGGCCCTTAAACTTCAAGGGTTTAATTTCACCATCACCCACCGAAAGGGAAGCCAAAACGTAGTGCCGGACTCTTTGTCGCGCATGTTCTCTGCCGAAGCGTTGACGCCGGCGGAAGGCGAGGAGACTCCAATGGAGCTAGATTTGACTTCGCCGCATTTCAAAAGTGCTTCTTATTTGGAGCTAGCGGCGAAAGTCCAGGCAGAACAACACCAACTGCCGGACCTAAAATTAGTAGACGGGTTCATATACAAGCGAACCGAACATGCGACCGGAAACGGACTTCAAGACCAGTTGGCTTGGAAGTTGTGGGTGCCGTCAGAAATGACGGCAGAGTTAGTGAAGAGAGCTCATGACCCACCCTTGAGCGCGCATGGTGGCGTGGCCAAAACCCTCGGCCGATTACGGCAATGGTTTTATTGGCCACGAATGGCCGCTCAAGTCAGTGAATATGTGGGATCATGCCTCATCTGCAAAACCACCAAAGCTCCTTCACACACCCTTCGACCACCAATGACGCTTCAGTCCGTACCCGAGCGCATGTTCCAACGCTTATATATCGACATTATAGGCCCCTACCCTAGGTCCAAATCTGGCAACATAGGAGCCCTCGTCATCCTAGACCATCTTTCGCGGTTCCCATTTATCGAGCCGCTTCGAAAATTCACTGCGAAGGCAGTAGTGGACATCTTAAAGAAGAGGATCTTCCACCTTGTCGGGGTACCAGAAACCATCGTGTCGGACAATGGCGTGCAGTTTCGGTCACACATCTTTCAGGATGTATTGCAGGAATTCGGAATCGCTCACACGTTTACAGCTGTGTATTCGCCACAGGCAAATGCTTCAGAGCGTCTAAACCGCTCAATCCTCGCTGCCATTAGAGCCTACATCGATCCCGCACAGACCACTTGGGACGACAAACTATCGGATATTACTAGTGCCCTACGTTCTGCACCCCACGCAACCATAGGGACTTCGCCCTATCAGGCAGTCTTCGGGCAACCTATGGTCACCCATGGCCGCACTTACCAACTTTTGCGGCAACTCCATCTTCTGGATGACCCCGAGACCACTCTGCCCCCTCCTGACCACCTGGCTCTTCTACGCCAGACCATCCGCGATCTCACCACCAAAGCCCAGTCTCGCAATGCCAAGGCCTATAATCTTCGTTCCAGAATGGTTACATACCAGCCTGGCGAAGTGGTCTACAGGCGCAACTTCCGACAAAGTGACGCAGCCGCGCACTACAATGCAAAGCTGGACCGGAAGTTCTTACCTAGTAAGGTAATTAAAAAGATCGGCGGTGCTTATTACCAGCTGGCCGATCAAAATGGACGATCAGTGGGCGTCTTTCACGCGAAAGACATCACTAAGTGATATACCCACTAGTTCACCAGTTCACGATCTGTTTCCAAATTTTATTTGGAAGATCGTCCATTTGCGCCTATTTCAGGTGTCACTCCTGCTTCAATTGAAAAGTATCTAGAGATGTTCACCTCGTTCACCATTTCCTCTACCAAAGATACTTTCCTTATTAAGTCAGTATACGTTGTTCACGAAATTTCCTACAATTATATTTACCCCTTTTTATTTGCTCACTAGTTCACGCAATAAATCTAAAAGATTGGATAGTAAAAGACTTGATCACCTGTTCACGTCATTGTCTTTCACACATTACATCCATCCTTCAGCTCTTTCCACGCACTTGCCCTTGTGGAAAGATCTGTGTTGTAGCATGTGCCATTTCGAATTTTTTCTAAATTCACGGCAAATGACTTCTGATACGTAATGTATCAGAAGTCCTCTACAAAACGACCTTACGGCATCTTGTTTTCGAAAAATCGAAACACAAGCAATGTCGTGTTAAAATTTCATTTTTCACAAACAAATTACCGTATTAACGGTAACTTGTTTGTGCAAAAATTTCGAGACCGGCACTGGGCTGAGTGCTGGAGCTGAGAAGCTCGGGACAGTCTTCAAACAGTCGTAGCGACGGGCGGTAGCGAAGGGTCGGAGTGAGACAGTCGAAGCGGCGGGGAGCGCGTGGCTGTGGGTGATAGAAAATTCGGATTCGCAATTCATTTTAGGAGATTTTCGCGATGAGATTTTTGGGGATTGTGAAATTGTGATCGGAGGAGTTGTTGTGAGGAACAATTGGTGTGCCCTCGAAGCGCGAAACGTGTATATTCTTCTATAGATATTATCGGCGCTAATGCAAGTGAATTGGGTGAAAATCAACTCGATACGGCGGCAGAATGGCGTCATTACACACGTTGTTCCCGAAATTCGGTGTGACCTCGCGGAAATCGCTTCAGTGCCGGTGAAAATTTAGGAATATTTATTCGAATGAAAGAATGCCGGATCTAATTTCCCGGGTGATTGTAGTTGAGTCCTATTTGTCGGGAACGATTGGAATCCAAAAGCAAGGAACAGGGAACAGTCAGGTGCAGTAGAAAGGAAGTTAAAATCGGGCTTGTCTGGGAGATGTCCAAAAATTGTGGGCCACAAATAGACATCTATGTAAGTTTGATAAATCGGGCACATTTTACTCAAATGGACGGTATGTGGGCGAAGATTCAGGATAATCGTGCTAGTGTTCGGCTTTGAAATTTGTTTTGTGCATTTATGTCGTACTAAATAGTGCCTAAATCTGGATTCAGTGAAGTTGAAGAGCAGACGAAAACTTAGCAGAAATGTTTATCTCGAAGTTGTGATGCAAATTGTGACGAGTGGCAAAAGAGGTTAGACAAATCTCGTGCAATATGTTGACAGCTGTGAAAGAAGACGATTCAGATAAACAAGTTCATCGCGGTGTGGGCGCTTCATACAACTTTTTCCACGCAAGTGGTGAACACGTTTTAGCAAGCAATAAAAACCGTGAGTATGTAAATTTTACCTGGCGGAGGCGACTGTAGCCGGCATTTTACCCAGAACGTAAATAAGTTCGACGCTCTGCATAGCTATAGTGAAGTAAGTTCATCTCACCGCAAATCACAAGCATTCGCAGTGTGAGCTCATTTGAATTGGCGCGGCGGATCGATCGTTCACTATCAATTGATCGCCGACGCAGTGCTGCGCTTTGTCATCACCCGATGCATGTGTAATACAGGATGGCCATGATATCGGCGGTCCCCGGTACCTCGAGAGTTCACTATTGCTTGCTACTGTCGCTGTGGCGACACCAATTAATGACTGTATGACACAACAAGACCCGGCCACTCAGACAAAACCTGAATTCCGAAGATTTTTGTTGAATTACAATAGTACAGATACTCAAGTACAGCACGTGTACTCGTGTGAAATATACCTATTGGATCAACGGATATGTAATTGCAAATAATAAGTATAATCTATCTAATTTTAAGCAACGATTTAAATTTTCCTTATGGGAAGATATCACTCCGGCAATTAATTTTTATCTAAATCGATCAGTTCAGAAAGAAAATTCTAACATATCTTTAAATTTTATCACGTTATTACTGCCTCTAGGACTGAAGTATTGTTGTGATAACACCACCTATCATGGCAGCTGGTTTCATTGATTCCCATTAGGCATGTATTAAGAAAAAAAAAAAAAAATAAACTGCACGTATCTCGTAATTCATTCTGCTTCGTACATCGGTTTTGATACGGCGTATACGAAGACAAAACTAGTTGCAGTGATTAAAGTTTTGTGGCAACCCCAAAATATAAACATAGTCGTTGCGGGAAAACGTAGATAATCAAGAAGTTTCTTGTACTCTGTTGAAATCAGTGCATTTTCTTCCAGATAACCTAAAAGTAAATCATACAACTGATATCTTCTTAGTTTTTTCTTGTGAAAACATGCTGATGAAATAAGCTAAATAATTACTTACGTAACATGTTCTTGGTTGATTCTAATTTCTAGTAGGAAAATCTAAAATTTATCTCAACTATACGTGACTGTCATGGTCAAGTAATTTCATAAGTTTTTTTATATCGGAAAAAAAATATTTTCAGATATAAATACCAATAGGCTAAATTTTTGAATCTAAGCCCTATTACTGCGGCCTCTATATTATCAATGATCGCCAGCGTTCGATGAAATACAACGTATAAGTATTAAACACGTATTATTACAAGTTTTATAAGTTGTATAACATATTAGCATTTTGAAACCGAAATTGAACTGGCATGGGGACGGCTCAAAATCATTCAATTCATTCAAAAATATTAAATAGTTTATATGTAACGAAAAATAACTATTGCCTAGAAAGCTGGTGGTGTCACACTACAGAAAAAAATTTAATTTTTCATTGAAGCAATGTTTGTAAAAGTACGTAAAAATAATTACTACGCTGAAGTTAGCGTTGAAAACGTTTGTTTAGAATTTACAAAACTCATCGTAGCTATTCAAACAGTCATTGAATTAGAATTTGGAAATCATTACTAGCATTAGAAATTAATTATTTGAATATTTTGAGATTTTTTTCTTCAAGATCTAGGTCAGGGCTCATATTTTTCTATTAACAGCAGCCCACGTAAAATTTATTTGAGAAAAGAAGAAAAAAAAAAATATATAGTGAAAAGAAGAAAGGTATAGAATTTGAATTCTATGCGACTACGTTTACAGGTTACTATTTCTACGAGGAAAAAAAGAGCTCTTTTCTTTCTTTTGTTGGCGTGGAACGGAAAAAGAATAATTGGAGATAATTTTTTTTTGTTTCTTTTCCCTCAACCTTTCTTCTTTTGTTACATTTTCTTTCTATTAATTAAAGCATACAAAAGAACTCGAAATTTTGTAAAGAAAAGAAAAAAAAAACCTATAGGAGAGCTATTTACGTGATAAGTAAACGATAAAAGAACGCAAAAGAAAGGAATTATTACTTGTTAATAGAGGAATGTAAATTTTGGGTAATTTGGAAATGAATTCAGAAATAATAATGTTTGGTTAATTTGAAAACTGTGGCCTTCTTATTGGGCGGAAGCCCGTGAAGTCCTCTTCTTTTCAGGTTCGCGAGGCCTGGCTGGCCGATGGATAGTGTTTCGTAAATGATCGTGAATTTTTCAGCTCTTTTAAGGGAGGGATGCTGGCCACACATAAGTAGTTTCCGCTTTGATGTAAATTTTGGTTTTTTGATTAAATTTCTTTTTGAATTCGTAAATTTTGGATTGATATGGCCAGCATCAGAGGGTGGAGGACCCCAGACCATCGGGGTCAGGGCTCCACTGCCATCGGGGGCCCGGGGCTGTCTGCCTCACCCGGGTTCCTTGTAAAGAGAGGTAGCCTTTTCCCTATTTTTCCCTTTTGTAGATTTTCAATTTGTCTGGCTCCGTGCGTTGTCACGAGCACTGGGTCTGCTTAGTCAGCCCATGTTGCAGAGCCTGGGTGGTTTCCTTTACGGAACTATGCCCCCTTTTGGTCCTTGGGTATTTTTATATACCAGTTTGCGGCTACGAAATTCATGACGGATGAATAATACGTAGCATCCCGTTTTCTTTGAGAGCAAACTAACCCCATTTTGTCAAGAACCCACCCCAGCCGCAGCGAGCTAGCAAAGCGGCACCCCAGCATCCGTCGGGGTTGGTTAAAGGGTGCTCCGCTAATGCGGACGAGGGGCCTTCACGGCCATTTCTAGGGCACCCTGCTCTCGGGGCAATTCTTTTTTTTGTTTTGCCTCTTGAATGGCATTAGCCATTCCACTTTCAGACCTTAGCACTCTTGGTTCTGGACTTCGGTCTGGTTCTAAGTTGTGCTAAGGCCACTCCCATCCTTCATTAACGCTACAAGCCCGATCAGCTCCGAAAAAGACAAAAGTACCTCTGCTCGTCATCATGAATTTTGATAGAGAGTTCATCATTGCAATGGTATGAGATCTTAACATTGACGACTACGAAACTCAGCACCTTATAATTGCCAAACAGCTGTTTTTAAAGTCAATTGAGACCTACCAGACGGATCGCACGCATTCAATTGGCAAGAAAGTTGCATCCCTGGAGCCACCAGCAGAGGTTTACCCAAGCTCGTGAAATGCTTTCTTCCCGCGATGTATTTAATTTCTGGTGAACTGTACAATGAAGACAAATTTCGTACTCAGCATACGTTTGAAATTAAGTGTTTTGATTGCCTCGGCAATCACTTAGTCAACAACAAGTATTGCTCTAAACGCTTGAAATATATGTAAATTCATAAACGGGCCTCACAAAGCAATCCATAGAAAGTCTTTAATTCAGCAACTGTAACTTGTACCGCACCATCGTGAACGCGCAACAATTGTCCGGTCCTATCCAAAACAGTCAGTTGAAAATATTTGACAAGAGTGACAATAAATCTATTTATTGTTAGTCTTCTTATCCAAGCTCAAAACTTTACATTATCCAAAGATCTTATCATTAAACTTGTGTTTTGCAAGGCACGCGAAGGTTCATTCATTGGGCTTACTGAACTGATAAGATTCTGATAACTTTCAAGAATGATAAGATTCGTTGTTAACTTTGGAATACCCAAAGATTGCATACCAAGCCAGTTAAGACTTTTGATTACTTGGTAAATAATAAAGTAGACTTTTTTTTGTTTTTTGAAAAATTAAGGGTTAGAGAGGTAGACAATCATTCGAATAATTCTTAGAATATTGTATTTGACTGATAGGACTCAATTGGAGGAACCTATTTTCATTTATAAAATCTTTTCGCACTAAATCAAATGAATTGATCAGCTTAATGTTGACGTCAACATTATTTTTTTAGTGTCAGCAAATTAAGTAATGTAAAACTACAATTATTCAAGAAGAACGTTAGACGGCTTCTCAAGCAAAAATAAATATAATTATTTTGTGCGGCCTTCTGAATTCCTGATGTCGTCAGTGAAATTTTAAAAGTCTACAAATCTAGTAACAATTTATTCGAGGCTGTCATCGATTACAATCTCTTTGTTCAAGACTTTCACGGACCGATTTCTAACCCCCCTCGTTCCTGTCCTTCTACACTAGACGTCGTTGTCAGTAGCAAGTTAGCTCGTTTATTCGTTTTTCTTTAGGGAACAATTATCTACTCATCTTATTTTCTTTGATATCGAAACTGGCATCCCAGTAGCTCCGAAATCAATTTCCTCTCGCGGTAATACATTATGACTAAAATTCGGTATTCTATTAAACTTGGTAGAATTAATTCGCTTCAACAATCCTCTCCTAAGGTTATTGCGAAGCCACAGAATCTAAAAGTTGATGCACTAAAAGCAGCACTAGAAAGTACTGAGATAAAATTCGGCGCCAATGGCAACTTACTCGCCTTCCGTCCCTGAGCAAATACTTGAATGAGCCAATTTGCCAAATTCGAAACAATTTTTGGCATCTAGGAAATGATAGGTGGAATAAGCTATTCTCCTCCTACATCAAAGGTTACAAGAAGCTTCACAAAGCTCTGAAAAACAAGTCAAATTCTATACCTCCGCTTCAATCGCAAATTACATATAAAAATCGGCAATATTATATAAAAAAATTAGGAAAAAGTTGAATTGCTAGCATAGAAGGTTTAACATCCAGGTAACATCCAGGTAACACGGAAGCCACTAATTTTGTTAATCGTAAAATTAAAGAGCAGAAATCGGGAAAAATATAAAAAAGATAAAATGTGCGTTTTTTTGTTCCGGTGCAGAGCAGAATAGAACAATGTCGCAAAAAAACATTCCAGTACAGAACAGCTGGTGCATTCGCTAAGATTCCTATAGGTTGCTGTATTCGCTGTGCTAGCGCAAAACAGTTGAAAATAAAGGATGAAAATAACGAGTATAAACTACCAAAGACGATATAAAATATAAAAAGAACTAACCGAAAATCACCTCTTTTAACTTTCTACACATTGTGAGGTCTTTTTCTAATTTCTTAGCTACCAAAACATTCAACATAACCTTGAAAAATCCAAAGTCATCTCACGGCGAAAAAAGAAAAATAATTTGACTAAGAAAATAGCATTTTTTTCTTTTTAAAATATATTATATAGCAAGAGTTTTTCACAGAAAGGCCGAATTTGATTAATTGTTCCTGTTAATTTTTGAATATTTAATCATTTCTTTCAAATTCTTATTACATTCTTCCAACCGTGGTCTTTTGTTTTGATTTGTTGTGGTAGTATTTCAAAATACCACCAAGCTAAATTTCAAAATTTTCTGCAAACAATACAAATACGATTGATTTACTTTATAATTCTTAATTAATACTTTTCTGCGCTGTATTAAAATGCATGTGTAAAGTTTGCACTCTCACCTCTATCAGGCCAGTATGAACTACACATTCTTCCCATTGATTCCCGAATTGCTACCGCATAAAAAAAATTGATGAGAATTTTCAATGACAGTGTATTTGGGTTTCATTTCTCTTTCTTTCGAATAGCGATAAATTAGACTAAAAACGTAAAAAATCACAAACACTTTCCAAGTTAGGAGGGCTGTTCAAAAAATAATGGTAATAGGGGCCCTAAGGGAAAATTTGTTGCGAAAGGAGGCAGCACTGAATATCATCGTGTAACCTATTCGCTTAGCCAAGAATACTAACGGCATTCTTGGCTAACGTAAGGCGCACGTAACGTGTGTTAAATATTCGGCTTTCATGTCCAGCATGGATAAAAAGTTAGAGCAACGTTGTAACGTAAAGTTTTTAGTGAAACTCGGGAGGGGCCGAAAAGAGGGGTGAATTATTGGTGAAAATGTTATGAATCAGATGACCTTCTACAAGGGGCATAAAGTGTTCGAGGACGGTAGAGAGCATCGCCAACGAGCCGCCCGAGTGGCAACCTTTAACGTCTCGCACCGAGGTTGTACAGAATACAGCTACCACTATTATTCGTGAAGATCGGCGAATAAATAATGAATAAATAATCGGCGAATGAATAAACCAACACGCATAACACAAACATAAAAAACCGTAATAGATCATGTTGTTGTAACAAATACATGTTTAGTTGATCGAACCACATGTGAAGATGATGAATGGCCAGACTTGGATCACAGAATAATAAATTTGTCAATAAAGAGCTATGTTAAAGTAAAGCTGCCTCCGAAAAAATAGCTATTAATACTACATGCAAGATCAAATTTAAAAACATGTGATCGATGATCTACGTAGCAACATAGTAACAGGTTTCGAAGAACTGATTGGCATATTAACTCAAGCCAAGAACAAAGCAACAACTACAAAGCATATAAGAGTACGCCAAGAATCATGGATCACCAAAAAATTATAGATATCTCGAAAAAGAAGCGCAAAGATTATAAAATATACATGGCAGAACAAAATTTTGCAATTAAAAAGCTGAACTACACAGTGTTGAAAAGGGAGGCTCATAAAGGAAGCTAAACGGGAATTTTACTTGAAAAAGTTCGAAGCATCGGCTGGAACTAGTTCAAAATACTGGAGAATTATTAACGAATTAATGCAAACAGGTAAAAATGTAAACCAGCAGGCAACATGTATTAATGAAATATCCATAAATGGATTGTTGATCTCAACTTCTGAATTTATCGCAGAAAAATTGAATAGTTATTTTGCAATGATTGGAACTAATATCAGCCAACAATTCCAAAGTGTTTTCGAGCAAAATGATAATACAATTGCTGAAAGTTATGCCAGTATTCATTTAAGACCTACAGTGCCAAGTGAAGTAATGAAAATTATAGATAAATTAAAAACCAAAGTTTCTCCAGGTGCCGACAATTTAACATCCGAAGACATAAAAATGCTTAAAAATGAAATAGCGGATATTCTATCAAAAATTATTAATAGTCACTTAAAGGCAGGCTCTTTTCCTTCTTGTCTTAAGTTGGCTCGAATAACACCAATCTTTAAGGGAGGTGATTTTTCGAATCCTTCTAATTATCGCCCAGTTGCCGTTATCAGTGTAATGAGCAAGATATTTGAGAGAATCTTAAAATCCCGTATAGTGCAACATATCAATGAGGCAGCGATTTTGGCTGCAATACAGTATGGTTTCCAAAAACACAGCAATACAATAGCGGCCACATTAAATGCGGTCCAATTCATTAACAGCTCATTGGATAAATTTTGTCGATCTCAAGAAGGCCTTTGACACTATTGACCACAGAATTTTACTTCAACGTCTCGAAAAATATGGCATTAGCAAGAAGTTTAATTCGATAATAAAAGATTATTTATGGGATAGGCGGATTGTGACAAAACAATTACAGTGCATCAGTCGGGAACATTTCATCAATATAGGCATACCGCAGGGATCAATTCTTGGTCCAGTACTATTCATCGTGTATGTGAACTGCATCCAACATCTCCAGCTGTCTGGCAAATTGGTCCTTTTTGCTGATGACACACTTCTTTTATATTCTGGAAAGGATGAACCATCTCTGGAGTATAAAATTAATAGAGATCTAGAAACATACCAAGTATGGCTTAGGCATAGCAAACTGCTTATAAACGTCAACAAGACCAAGTACATCATTTTCCAGCAGAAAAACAAATGTCCTATAAACCCCTTTATTCAGATAAACGGAATTCTTCTGGAAAAGCTGAATCAATGAAATATCTTGGCTTAATCCTGGATTAGAAAATGTCATGGTTACACAACATTAACCACATCAGACATAAAGTATCATCAATGATTGCAGCCTTAAGAAAATTTTAGTTCTTGGAAACCAGAACAAAATTAATAATGTTTAATGCTTATATGCTTTCAACTATCACATACGGAACTATTTTATGGAGTCAGACATCAAAGCAAAACATCGAGTTAATTGGAAGTCTTATTTCGAAAGCAATTAAAATTATGTTTGAAATGCCAACTCTAACACCAACAGTTACTGTGTACACTCGAACAGGATTGCTAAGTATTCAACAACTAATTAATTTTGAAAGGGGAAAACTAATTTTAACATCCTGAGTAACAATCTAAAGTGGACTAACACCCCACGAACTATGTTGGAGATAACTAACCGGCAAATCAGAACTGCTAGAAATTTATCTCTTGCAATTCCAAGAACGGATAAATTGAAGATGGATCCAATACAGCAGGCTATCGCATATTACAATTCATTACCGAACTCGGTCAAATCAGCAAAAAAATTAATAGAGTTCAAGGTATACTTGAAATCTCACATCAGAAACACCAAGATACCAGAGTTTTTTTATAGACTTTTCTCTGGATACATGTCAATGAGGACAAACATATAACTTAGGGTATGAAGTGTAATTAAAATTAATAACAGTTGTAACTTCCCTTATACCAATTTTCACTTGTCTGGTAAGTACTAGGACGAGGTGGAGTGGTGGAGAGAATGGAAGGAAGGAAAAAAACCATTAGAGAGCTTGCCGCAGTCTTAGACATTTCAATTGGCAGCGCATTTGCGATTGTGCATGATGATTTGCCAATGCGACGCGTATCTAGCAGATGGATGCAGCGCCTGCTCAAATCAGAGCAAATGCAACATTGTGTTTCCGTGTGTCACGACCTGCTATCGCGGTTTGGTGGGAAAGTAAACGAAGAAATGAATCGAATCCTAACCGTAGATGAACCCTGGAAGTATCACTATGATCTGGAACTGAAACAACTCAGTTCCCAATGGAAAACAATGCACTCTCCACCTCCGAAAAAGCAAAGATAAGTTGCAGTGCGATTAAGGTTATGATGATAATCTTCTCTGATTCCAAGGGTTTTTTTTGTACCAACATGCTGTCCCTCAAGGCCATACGATCACGGTAGATTATTACAAATCGGTCTTGATCACGATTTTGCCTCATTTTACGAAAAACATTATTCAGGGAACTGGCTGTTCCCTGAACTTAAGTTTCCGCTGAGAAGACGGAAATTCAAGAACAATCACGAGGTCATTAAAGCTGTGGAGGCACGCTGCAAGGAGCTCGGGAAAGATGACCTGGCGTTCGTGTTCAAAAAGTGGCAGGAACGATAGCAAAAGTGTATTAGAACTGAGGGAGATTACTTCGAAAATGAGCATATAAATTTGGAAGATTGAATAAATATATTTTTCTGTAGAGCGTTTTTATCATTACTTTTTGAACAACCCTCGCAAATTCAAATTTTTGCACAATCAAAAAATTTAATTTAATAATTGATTTTTTGGCTACAAAAACTTGCAGACGTGACATTTCAATTTTCTTGGCAACGCTCCCACATATTTGATAAACTAGGCAAAGCTATTTTTACATAACTCACAAAACAATTTGAAAACAATTGTGCAAGTTTTCCATTTCTCAAAGTGATAAGTACAATTCACGTGACCAAACAAATTTTTAAGTAGCACCGTCCGAGTCTATAATTGGCATGCTAATTGATAATCTCATCTGATAATTGACCAACGATACACTTGATGTATACCTGGTGTGCGTGCGTATAGTTGTATTAAAATAAAACACAAATGAGCAATAGATTTGTTTATTTTTCTTTGTATTCAAACACTTCTGAACATGACATACTTCGCAAATTAAATGCATTGGTAAATTTAACACACTCTCATCTGGCGATATCTTCACTAATGCTTGAAAACGAATTAAACTAGATAATTCATTTTTTTACTAGACGAATATGATTCTGCTCTCGAGTACAACACAATGCTTGCATTCTGTACGGAGTTGAGAAACGGTTAGTAGCATCCGCATTAATGACTCGAATCAAGTCATATTAAGCTGTTGTTCTGTGTATTACATTTTACGAATTACGTTTCAATGTGTATTCATTTATTGATGACACTTCGCAACATTCTGAGTAAGGGGATTCACAGTGCACCTGTTAACTAAATTATGCACTAGTAGATTCAGTCACTAAAAACTATTAGATCATCAGCGTACAAAAGACTGGATGAGTTAAAAAGAAAATCGTCAATAAACAAACAAAAATATACAATAAGTGCCAAGAATAGATCCTTGTGGAACTCCTCAGGTAAGAACAAAGAGTGTGGAGGAGCAAGATTTGACAGTAACAACACAAGAGCGATCACAAATGTTGGAGGAGAATCAAGAAAAAAAGACATCCGAAAGATCAAACCCAGCTAGTTTTGACAGAAGAATACGTATAAAGAAGAATAAGAATATCATGGTTCATAGAATCAAAAGCTTTGGCAAAGTTGTACATAGGACATCCACTTGCATTCGCTGGTCGATTGCGGAAGCAACGGTATTTGCAAACGGCAATAAGTTCGATACAATTGACTTACCTTTAATGAATCCATGCTGTTCGTTAGATGACAGGATAAAAGAGTACACTGTATTGTAAACGACACTTTCGATTGTCTTACTAAAACAAGACAAAAGGGATTTTAAACGAAAGTTCAAGAAGTAAGAAATATTATCAGTCTAATGGATTGATTTATTAATTGATAGTCCAGAAGGCTCTTAGCACTGCGACCTCCAAATCTATAGTGCTTCCTCTGCGTTATGTCCCATAGAATGTCCAGGCTTCTTATGAGCCTGGATATGTTTACGGGACATTTGTTATGTCCCTGGTGGTGAGAAGAACTGACCGTCTCGTTAGTGCTGGACAGTGTGTAAGAAGATGCTCTGTACACTGTCGTTTTCCCACAGTATCTGGTCCATACCTATTCTGTGGATATATTTTTTGCAAGTAAGATGGACTGCTAATGTTTCACATAGGGCGCTTATGCCACTTCTGCAGAGAACCACTGTTTCTTTTGCTCTTTTGTTATCGAAGCCAAGGCATTTTTTTTTAGAGTTTTAAACGCTCAAGATTAAGCCAATAGGTTTCGATCTTTTTCTTGTTCAATGTTTTAATTTCCTTTGTAAAGTCCCAGTAAGGAAAAGGACCTGTGAAGTATATTCCTGCTACTTATTTGGTGTTGGTATCAACTTTCTCGTTTCCATGGTGCTCCTCATGGCCGGGGATATCATCATCAGCATATTAACTCGAAGCTGTTCTGTGCCCCTATTTCATTGAGGGCCTCTCTCATCTCTAGAAATATACCTGAATTTATGTGATCCCGATTGATAGCCTTGAGAAGCGCTTTACTATCCGATAGGATTTTAATTCTGACCCTTTTATTATTCCTTATCATTATGAGTAAAAACATTGGTAAATTTCCATACTGATGGAGAGGTACCGGTTAAAATGTTAACATTAAAAACTAGTGACAGGAGAAAACACAAGGAAATTGAAAGTGCTTGTATCAAGAGATATAATTAATAATTCGACTTCCAAAGTTTTAGTAAAAAAAAGAAGACAAAACATAAGTGGTTGCGGGAAAATTAATTGATGTCATGGAAGAACTGTGACGAAAAGCGAAAGAAGAGAAAAATTGAGCAAAAAATTTGTGGTGGGGACTCATCATGAAGACACGTAACAGAAATAATGCCAAAGAAAGTTTTAAAAGAGTTTATATAGAACCAAAAAGGCTTATGATTATAGGTTGTAACAGGAGCTTCAACATGCTCAAAGTAAGCACGCTACCTGTTTAGCAGCAGCACGTATCCTTTGAAACTTGATAATGTCAGTAAGGGAACCAAACCTTTGTATTTGCTACCTTCTATGAGTCATCGCGACATCCACAGTGAACCACGGAAGACCGTAAGTTACTTTCCAATGATAGGAAGGATAACAGGGGATTGAGTTGAGAAGAACGAATAAAATTTGTAGAGAGCATCATCCACACTTAGTCGTTTGAGCTCTGTTAGTATCATTTATTTCGTTAGACAAAGAAGAATAATTCGCCTTTTTACAATTAAAACGGAGAGTAGAAGTAGGTTTAACTTGAGACGCGCAGTTCAAACTCAAACTCATCCTAATACAACGAAGGTATAGAAGCAGAAGAGTATAGAAGTAGAAGCGAAGCGGCCATTGAGGTGCGACGAGAGTTTGGCAAAAAACCGTTTATCGACCAGTATGGAACTAATACAACGGATATAGAATGAAAAAAGCAACGCTGTAGATGGTGATGGAAAAATACAGACAAGCACATATTCAACCGGGAAAGAGGGAATGAAGTCACTACAGAGCGTTCCATTCAGAGATTTATGAGCACCAATTAAAACACCACCTCCTAAAGAAAGATTACATACAAATCAGTTCCTATCTCTGCGATAGACAGTAGTGTGAAGAGGTAAAATTTTATTGCTGTATATATCCCTAGACAACCAGGCTTCTGTTGGACAGGCAATATCATTAGACGCGGTTATGGAGGAGAGCTTTGTATCATTACCTTTGGTCTTCAGATCGCGAACATTGACCTGGTTGAGGTACAATAACTGTATTAGTTAAAGGCGTGGATGAAATACTTGGACCTCGCAATTTGCATCGATTACGAGTCGTTACTCCAAAAAAAGATCTACCACCATCCGTAACGTCAGTTGTCGGTTCTGGGTTATCTGACCCAAAGTATCGCAGAACGTCTGCAGACCTTTTAACGTAGGGTCATAAATACCAAAACTATGAACCATTAGCATTCGAGTTTCCGTTTTTATTAAAATTTATAATAATTTAGGAAAACTATAATAAAATTCTATAAGCATTTGACAGGACCTGATCGCCCAGCTTGTATTGCATACACAAATATTTTACTCAGTAGTGCACAGCTAACGCTATGTAAAAAATCATAGAACTAAAAATTTAAAAAATTATGATTTTGGCTTAAGTAGGTTAATGAGTCAAATCAGGGGCCAAGTGAGGAGTGAAACTAATTATTTCCCAGTCCAAAAGTTCGAATGTCAAAATGGAGCTCTGCCAACTTCAAACTCCAAGACCCGAAATGAATTATTGGTGGGGTACTCTGTTGTTATCTTAACTACTGTACATAGTTTTATGGTATAGGTATGCTTTCCTAATGCGTATTGATCTAATTTCAAATCAAATCGTTACACTACGCCACGAAAATTTGTTCATATTTCTTTTGTATCTCAACAGGTTCACTGTTAAAGTTGGCGATGCTGTTAAAATGGATGAAGTTGTAATGGAAATCGAAACAGATAAGACTGCGGTTGGTGTACCAGCTCCTTGTCACGGTATTATTGAAGAAATTTATGTACAAGACGGAGATACAGTAAAAGCCGGGCAGAATCTATTCAAGATCAAGAAAACTGACGGGCCACCAGCAGCTGCAGCTAAACCTGCAGCCGCAGCAGCTCCAGAGCCTCCGAAACCGGCAGCTGCAGCTCCACCACCAGCGCCAGCTGCACCGAAACCAGCTCCCGCAACTGCTACTGCGCCTCCTCCACCACCACCGCCTGCCGCACGTGCTGCGCCACCACCGCCTCCGCCTAAACCAAGCGCTCCAGCAGCACAAATTCCTGTTGCCGCTATTCGGCACGCTCAGGGAATCGAAGCAACTGTTAAGGTAAAAAGGATATACAATAGATTCAAATCGGATGCTTATATAAAGTAATTATTGACTTTGAGCGCAGGTGCCACCAGCAGACTATTCACGTGAAATTACTGGAACTCGAACAGAGCAACGAGTGAAAATGAACCGAATGCGACAAAAGATTGCATCGCGATTGAAGGATGCCCAAAATACGAATGCTATGTTGACCACATTCAATGAGGTTGATATGAGGTTCGAGTTCAAAACCACGTTATGCACCAATCACAGCGGTTGATTAAACTTGTTCTCGTTTCAGTGCTATTATGGAGTTCAGAAAAGCCAATTTAGAGGCATTCCAAAAGAAGTATGGTATAAAATTCGGTTTCATGTCGGTATTCACGAAAGCATCAGCCTATGCATTACAAGATCAACCCGTTGTTAATGCTGTCATCGAAGGCACTGTAAGTAGCTCTGAGCTAAGTAAATACAACTGTCGAAATAGGGATTCTTCCAAAAATATTTTATTTTCTTATTAATATTTTATGTAAATCTTATTAATATTATATGTTTCTTAATATTGTATGTTTGTATATTTGCCTTCAATAAGTGTGCCTTCAATAATTTAAAAAAATTATCATATTGTTGTATGTAATTTACAGGATATAGTTTATCGTGATTATGTGGACATATCAGTTGCCGTTGCTACGCCTAAAGGTCTGGTTGTGCCCGTCATTAGAAACGTTGAAAGCATGACCTATGCTGATATCGAAATTGCGCTGGCCGCACTTGGTGATAAAGCGAGAAAAGGTGCGATTGCCGTCGAAGATATGGATGGTGGAACCTTCACTATTAGTAATGGTGGTGTGTTTGGTTCGTTGATGGGTACGCCAATCATTAATCCACCTCAGTCGGCAATTCTCGGCATGCATGGCATCTTCGAACGACCAGTTGCTGTCAAAGGACAAGTACGCACATATTAAATTTATTATTTTTATGATCATCCTGACATACGTAACATCACTTCCATAACAAAATCATGCATTTCCTTCCAGGTTGTGATTCGTCCAATGATGTACATAGCTCTTACTTATGATCATCGTCTTATTGATGGCCGCGAGGCTGTCATGTTCTTGCGTAAAGTTAAAGCTGCTGTCGAAGATCCGAGAATCATTCTGCTTGGACTCTAAAAGGTTCCGTCAACGCTGTAAAATAAGACCCGTCATCTACAATAAAATAAACCTATTTAATCTGGAAAACATGTTATTTATTTCTGTACGAAATCGGATCGCAAAAAAAAATAAACTTTCTCATAATACGAAATAGCAAAGTATTAGTATAGGTCTTAATCAATTTTTGGATTGAACGAATCGAAATTAATCCTAGTATTGCGAGATTTTATTCGAAGATTAGTTTGTACTGTTTATTTTGTTCAACACATTCAGTTGATTTGATAGTTTCCTTTTGCGAATCACGTGTTTAAATGAAATGAAATATTACATGTAAGGTGCTACAATGTAAAAGAACCATTTTATCTATAAAATAAATTTGATAACTTAATGTGTCACCTCGTAATGATATTAAAGGAAGATAAATTCAAACGTTTACAAACAAATCATCACAACTTGTTTTTGATTTTCTCCCGTTAATTGTAAGCAACATACATATTCAACTTAACAACGAACTGAGTTCACTTTCGTTTTCAACCGAGCCTTTAATTTATCTTTTAATACTGCCTTTGGTTGTAGGACAACTATCGTTTAAGAAAATGTGTTAATTTTCCTGATGTTAATGTTTTGTCAAACATTCTTGTTTATTTCAATAGCACTAACTCATATATGTACTTAGTCTTTGTTTGAATAAATGTTTAATTCTAGTTAGTACTTACGATTATCTGGTTTTCCTTATAGATGTAGAACCTAGTAGTCGGCATATTCCTGCCGAATTCAGCACAGAATCGATGTTGAAAGGGTTGTTGTGTTTAATTTTTTCGTCATATGAGCCTAAACATCCTCTATAGGGACTTGTCAGACTGTAGCAACGATGTTATCCCTAAACTTTCCATATATTCGGTTACATAAGAATATATGGAAAGATAAGATATATTAAAAAATATAAAATTTTACTGGAAGGCTTGAAAGACACATGAGCATAGTGAGCATGATGAAACGTCCAATTTAGGTGTTTTAGCGGCCATTCTAGGCGTTGCTTTTCTATTCTTTATGTAAGAAGGGATTTTGACCCGTCATCCAGCTTATTGATCCATCGCTTAATAGTATATGGACTTCTTTGTACTCCAGTTGGTTCGGATAATTCTTCTCTTATTCTCGACGCTAGTTTGAACCGCTTTTGTTACGCTAACCGGATCAAATAACTAGTGATGCGACGAGTTGTTATTTTTAAGAATCGGGTTAACTCGAGTAATTTGATGAAAGAGTCGAGTCTGGACTCGAGTGTTCGAATCATCAGTTACCGCAATCTAAGTTTAGATTCCTTTATTTCACAACATGGTAAGAGCAATAGCTGATTGATTCATTTTATGCAAGGGCACATTGAATGCTGATTAAAAATGAATGAGTGAATCAAGTTAGTTGTCAAATTAAATATGCGATTTAGACATTCCACCAGTACAATTAATCTAGTTAAGTCTAACCATTATCACAGACGCTTAAAAGTCAATTTCTGGTTGTTGTACGCGTTTGAGATTTATGCGTCTCAGATTTAAACCGTTTCTGGATTTGGAATTGTTTTTTGATTGCGAGGCAATTAGACACACCTGACTGATGTGACCACTTGCAGTGGAAGATTATTGATTTGATACATCTGTCTCCTACTGCAAGTGGTCACACCATTCAGTTATGTCTGATGAGGAACAGTATATACTTTCGAAACCACTGTAGTTCAATGAGTGCGTTTATGCCGTAACTTCAACTGAAATTGTGTTGCATTTACTCCCTGGAAGAAGCGCATCATCAACAAAAGCATCAAGAAAAAAATTAATTTTGTAAGAATTTTTTTTTAAGTAAAGTAATCCCGCGACGACTCTTGTTGGGTCGTGAGATTGAAGCTGGTATAGAGCTTCATTCACAAATTTACAAACAATGTGAATACGAGTGTGGATTAACTAGTTCCACGACTCACTTTACCCCTGATTACTCAGGTACCTATTCAGAGCTAAGTTGACTCAGCACTCTGTGCGCAGTCCCTTGTTTGAACCTGGATTCGAACCAGGGACCTCACGTAGAAGAAGCCAGTGCTCTACCCACTAAAGTACTCAAGTTCAAAATGTACTACCCGTACTTTTACTACACAGAAAAAACACATAGCGCCAGACGCCATAATTTATAGACTTCTGGCGCCATGTACATAGTCGATTTCGGGATTGTGATAAAATATAGCGCCACACGCCATAGTACATGGCGAAAAGTACATAGGACCAGATGCTATGCTTATAGCCCTCCACGCCATATACTATAGTCCTCCACGCCATGTACTATTGTCCTCCACGCCATGTAATATAGTCCTCCACGCCATGTACATGGCGTCTGCTCCTATGTACTTTTCGTCATGTACTATGGCGTGTGGCGCTATATTTTATCACAATCCCAAAATCGACTATGTACATGGCGCAAATGAAGTCTATAGACTATGGCGTCTGGCACTATGTGTTTTTTCAGTTATAACTAGAACACAGAGGCCAGTAATTGGATATGTAATATAACAATAGGCGTGTTTTTTTGCTCCGATGCAGAGCAGAGTACAACTATGCCGCAAAAACAACGATCTAGTATAATACAGCAGTGCATTCGCTAAGACTGACATAGGTTGCTGTATTTGCTGTGGTAGCACGCAACAGCTGAAAATAAAGGGAGAAAATAACGAGTATACGCTACCACAATCGACAGAAAATAGAAAAAGAACTAACAGAAAATTACTTCTTTTAACATTCTACACATTATGAGAGCTTTTTCTAATTTCGTAACTTCCAAAACATTCAACATAACCATGAAAAACCCAAAGCCACCTCACAGCAAAAAAGACAACTTCTCATGAGCTTTTCTTTTTTCTATCAGTACATTCTACACTTCAACACGTGAACTGCAAATGAGGAATAGAATTTCTGTAATAGTGAATTCACTGGTGCAGGAGTGTTGTTGTTTTCAATGCATATACTCTATACTCTCTGCTGGATAGAGGAGGAAAAAAACACGCCTATTGATGTGCTACTAGCTATGTCGACTTAAATTACATACTCAAGTGCTAAGTTGAAGAGTGCAGTTGAAGAGTACTCATCCCCTTGTTTTAGCGCTGTATTCGTAGAAAACGAGTTGGTTATGTCATTCTGAATCAGCCCTTTTGCAGTGGAGTCGGTCATGCTCATTTTCACTAATCGTACCAACTTTGGTGATTGGTGTTGTCGAATGCTTGTTTAAAATCGACAAATGTTTGATGAACATTAGTGTTGAATTCTCAGCATTTTCCCGAAATTTTTTTGACCATAAATATTTGATCAGCTGTCGATCTTTCACGTCTGAAACCACCTTGATATTCACTAATAATTTTCTCAGCCTGATGGGAAATCAAAAGCTTGTTCGACGAACAAAGTAGTGATATGCCGCTGTAGTTTTCGCACAGTAACCTATCCCTTTTCTTGTGAATGGGACATACGATACGCCAATCCATGGATTGGCTTTAAAACGGAATTCCCACCTGACTGCAGGAGCTCCGAGGGGATCCCATCGATGTCCGGTGCTTTGACTTCATCTAACGAAGAGGAGCAAGACGAGGCACTGTCAATGTATGTGTTAATTATTGATGGCGGTCCGTAAGGTGCGGGGACATTTTCTTTCAATTATTGCTGGAAGTATGGCACCCATCTCTCTTTCACCTGTTCTGAGTCGCGTATGATGCTTCCATCACCAGTCCTACACTGGTTAGTGCGTGGTTTAAAGCCTTGTTTTAAGTGCCTCACTTCTTTATACGCCTGTTGAGTGTTGTTAGCCATAAAGTTGTCATTCTTGTTATTCAGCATGTTGTCAAAATGCTTTAGTTTCTTACGTCTAGTTATTCTATTAGGTACTCTCCGATCATCGTCATATTTTTCTTTCTTGGCTCTGGTCAGTGGTTCAATGAAAATTTTGTAGGTCGCATTCAGCTTGACACTCCTCATCGAACCATTCATTTCTACCTTACCGGGCTGTATATCTCACAAAATTCTCAGCTGCTGCATTCACTGTGCCTTTGATGACAGTTCAGGGCATGAATCACGAGATTTCGATAGGCGATATCGCCTATCGTCAAATAAAAACGATAGCGATTATCGACTTAGGAATGTCGGCATCACAACCTGAACGATATGATGTATCGAAATTTTTTTTTGAAATATAACTCCATGGTCGATTTTCGTGACGTTTGACAGCATCTGATGTATGGTAATGACATTTGAAAATTCAAATAGTGAGCCGCCAACAAGTGATACGTTTGTCGGTAATTTAATTCACAGCGAAAATCAATGGAAGAATTCATACTTTTTCATTCTTCATCTGAAGATGATAATGAAAAAGTGTTGCGAAGGAATTTGAGAAATTCTAGTAATCCATTGGAGTTACCGGAACAGAAGTAAAAAATAAAGATCTTAAATATCTTGTAATTCAAATGTATTTTGTAGGTTTATTAAACGTTTTCTTGTAACGAAGGAAGCATTTAAATATACAAAAACTGACAACTGACACTTTTGTTTGTCAATTTTCAGGAAATCCAATGAGTGTGTTTTCGTACTTTTCATGAATTTCCCCCATCACATGATTGAGTAAAATTCAGTTACTGAATTTTACTGGATTTTCCTGAATCATTTGGTGGGGGAAATTCATGAAACATGATTCAGGAAAATTCAGTAAAATTCCGTTACTGAATTTTACTGGATTTTCCTGAATCATTTGGTGGGGGAAATGCATGAAAAGAAAGAAAACGCTCTCATTGCATTTCCTGAAAATGGACAAACAAATATGTCAGTTTCCGGTTTTTCGGAGAACAATAGCAACTATAATGTCATCCTAAGCGGTGATAAATTACCGCCACAAAAATATTCGTTCTTCATAATAACATAACGCCGAAAACCGTTTGACAGTTTTCAGTATTTTTCAGTAGCTCAGCCCCTACTGAAATTTACTGAAAGAGGCGAAATTTTCAGTTTTCAGTAAAACGGAGTACAACAACGGCTTCATTGCAATTAATTGCAATTAATCGTAGTACGCGAACAGACCTATTAATTGCGATGAATCGTAGTTCGCGAACAAACCTATTATGTCACAAGCTGAAGATGTATATCGATGACATACCGATAGTCGTTTGGCTATCGCCAGAGATTTCGATAGTCGCTGTCGTTTTTTGATTCTTGTGATCTCGAATCTCAGAAATTTCGACAGGCGATATCGTCAATCGTCGGTTGTGATTCATGCCCAGATTTCGTTGATTGACGTGGTGTTGAGCGTGGTGGCTTCTTTAATTTCCAGAACATATCTATACTCAACTTCCACCGTCTTGTTTCGAAGTTTTTCGACATCGAGCTTGCCTCTTGAACTTGCTCTGGCTTCCATACGAGATTGATATTCGAAATTGATATCGAGTCTTGACTAAGTAGTGGTCGAAAGATCGCACATTTAAAATACTGGAGGCCAGGGCCGGGGCTTCCATAGGCGCGTATGGAGCAGTCGCACCGGGCGCTGGCGAAAAGGGGGCGCAACTAATCAAACGTAAAGATTTTCCCTCTCACCTTCAAAAATTTAATCTTAAGTTATCAGTCACTTAAGTCATGCTTATTAACTTTTTCCGTTTTAAAGAAAATATGTTCGAATTTCTATTTCTATTTAAAAAATCAACTCTTCTCAAAAAATAGTTTCTTTTACCCGACAATCCCATCAGGAAGCAAAGCAATATATGAAATCATCATACATGATACAGTCATTACCTGCAATGCAGTCGTATAATGGTTGAAAGCTGTTTTGCTTAAAGTTTATGATATACATACATATGTATGTAAATTACTTGCAGCAAGCACTGCCTTCACATGAAAGAATAAGAACTGCCTACACATTACAGGCAATGCAAGAAAACACTATTAATTTTCCCACAAAAATCATTTCCCTTACCAGCCGATGACATCTTCCGATAAAAGAGATTTAACTAATAATATTGCTGTAATATTTCCATTCTAAATTGAAAATTTACATAAAATATTCTTGGACATTACTTTTCTCGTTGGGATTTGACTTAATCATTAATACCCGTACGCAATGTTGCACTATTTAAAAGTAGCACCAGAACATTTTGCTCCATACATTTTCCATACAAGCACTATGCCTACAAAAATATGTATCGATCGATCGATCAGCAGCGAATGGTGCACTAGACAAAGTCTGCGCCACAGAAGTTTTTTTTTTATATGAAGTTTTCTACATGGCGAGAAACTATCATGAAGATCGTATACGTGGGCATGGCGCGAGATCCCAATATTGCTCCAGGCGATTTCAGCAAGTATTTTGTGATGAAGAGTTGTTTCGCTAAATGTTAATTAAAATTTTAGAAATGCATATTGATTTGTAAGTTTAGTAATGAATTTTGGGGTTGAATATTGATGCATGCTTTTCAATGATTAAGATCAAAATAAAATATCTATGTGGGGAGTATATTTGAAAACGGGAGTAAATTTATAAAAGTTTTCTGATGTACTGGCAACAATTGTATAATAAATTTGCTTTTCATTTTCCTGATGTTCAGTAACGGTATTTTCCAATGCCAAGAGTATAGTGTTATTAGTGCAATGCTAGAGTAGTGCTTGCATTAGCTGATTTTTCTGAACAACATTTATTGGTAAATTATTACCTTTGTAGTTGTGTTGTTTTGCTGTTGTATTTTATATTTATGAAATATTGATTTTATCATATATTTATTTTATTATATACTTATATTTATGAAATAGCAGAAAATTCTTGGATAGTGCAAATAGGAAACGAAGCCGGCTCTTAGAGCAAGCGATAGTGCGGGATAAAGGATCAATCCGTAAGTTAATTCGAGCAGACGAATCGGTAAGTGCATCTGCTGATCAAGTTCCTCAACGTTGAAATTGGGGCAGTTTCTACCTGAAACAAAAATTCTAGCAGTGCCCCTGATATAAGTCACAGAAGGCTGAATGCATCACACCTTGACTTTGAAGATCCTTGTAAGTAATTAGAACTAGACGATAAAGTTGTACAAATTATAGTTGAAAAAGGTTCCATTCAATTAAAAAATTATAATTTTCCTTCAACTAACAAAAGGAAGGTGGCCGTACAATTTTACCAAAAGAACTTCAAAAAACGGGAAATCTGTGTGTCGTCAATAGCTTGTATATTCGAAGTCAGCGGATGCTGTTTTTTGTTTTTGCTGCATGTTTCGACGAACAATTTTTCTAATACTTCAACAAGCTCCGGATTTCAAGATTGGGGTCATTTGAACAGATTGGTCAAAGACCTTAAAATTAGTCTCCAGCTTATGCAACATTTTAAAAAGTGGAGAGATATTGAAAAAATTCTTAAAGTATGTACTACTGTAGGTAGGAAGTTGCAAAATAAAATATAAAAAGAAATGGAACATTGGTGAAATGTGCTCAAAAGTCTCATAGTTTTTGTTAAATTTTTAGCTTCACAATCTTTGGCTCTAAGAGGAGGGTCTGACAGTTTATATAGCAAAGCTAATGCAAACTTTTAGCAGCTTGAAGAATCGATTGGGAAGTTTGACTTAGTACGCGCAGAGCATTTGCGGCGAAGTCATAATAATGAAACTCGGAGTTAATATCTCAGCAAAGATATTCAAAATGAGCTAATCGAGCTTCTTTCGAACGCAGAACACTGAAAAGTCCAGTGGAAGATAGAATTAGTTTCAAATGACCTAGAAAAATTAGATATACCTTTGTTTGATTGCAGAGGCCAAAGATATTACAATAGACCCATATAAAAGGCAAGCACTGAAGAATACAAACTCAAATTAAATTATTGGAACCCAGAGCATTTTTTGTTCCTTGTTCATCACACTCTATGAATTCGGTAGTTTCAGATGCTGCACACTACTCTTCAATTGCAGTTTCGTTTTTTTGTTATGGTTGAACACCTTCACGTCTTTTTTTAAGCACTACAGCACTATGGCAGGTTTTGAAAATGTATATAGTGCCGCTGGCCTTTCAACCGTTGTGTGAAATGAGATGGGAAAGTAGAATAAATGCTCTTAGACCTTTGGCTTTTAATTAAGGCAAAGTTTACGAGGCTTTTGTCGAACTTTCGCGAGGCGATGATGCAAAATTCAAATACACCGCTCAATGCTTAGGTAATAAAATTATAGAATTCCAATTTTGGTGTTGCATTTTGATCTGGTAGACATTTTAAACAAAATAAATATTGCAAGTAAATGTTTGCAGAGTCCTGAAATTTGCTTAGAGGCAGCGGTTGAAATATTTAGCTCTACAAAGATGTTTTTAAAGCAGTTACGTTCAAGAATGAATTTGTAAAGTTTTTAGGTAATGCAAAATCAATTGCGTGTGACTTGGATATTCCTTATGAATTTTAAAGTTCATCTGCATTAAGATCAATGTGAAAAATACTTCTCTTTCATTACAAGGTAGAGATGTAGCGGTTTTGGATCCTCAGGAAAAATTTAGAATTGATTTTTATTTTAAAATACTGGACTAGGTAATACAATCATTTTCTGAAAGGTTCGACCAAATAATTGCACACAATTAAATACTCAATTGCTTATATAATATTAGCAAAATTCAATGCACCCCAGATATTATTTCCCAAGACTGTCTCAGTTTGGAGGAAACATTGATTTTAAATTGTTAATTTGATATAAGTGGATCTGAGCTGTTTGAGGAGATAGAAATGTGTTCTGTAGTTATGCTTCCTAACAATTCACCAACGAAAGTTTTGTCTTTTATTTTTGATAGACATTTGGAAACAATGTGTCGAAATGCAGCTATAGAGTTGAGAATATGTTTAACCCTTCCTATTACAGCCGCACCTGGTGAGCGTAGTTTTTCTAAGTTAAAGCTAATCAAGAATTACGTGAGATCAACTATGTCTCAAGAAAGATTAGTGGACTTACCAACAACAGCCATACAAGAGGATTTGTTGGAAGAGCTAAATTATGATAAAATCATAGACCAATTTGCGAAAATGAAAGTAAAAAGGGTACAGTTTAGCTAGTACGAATTAAATTAAGCTTAACTTTTACCATTTACTTAAGGTCAGAACTCCGACTCCTTCGTCTGCACTGAACGTCCTGCTTCATCTGCCTCCGCTTGATTTCTTCGTTAAGGGCGCGCAAGCGATTGTGGGGGATGGGCTGAAGTGGAATCAGCAAAGGGGCGCAGCAGCTCTTAGCATCTACACTGACGGCTCTAAAACGGCTGCCGGAGTGGGTGCTGCAACATGTTCTGCAGATGCAACTATTGAAGCAGCTTTCAGGCTTCCTAACCACTGTAGTATTTTTCAGGCGGACGTTTTTGCGATACGTAAAGCCGCAGACCTAGCACACGCCAGAGATACCACAAGTGAGGAAATCAACATCTTTACAGACAGTCAAGCAGCGGTCAAAGCTCTGATGTCTTACACATACAAATCGAAGTGTGTACTGGACTGTATTCAGGCCCTGAACAGACTGGGCAACCACAGTAGAGTCCGAATTTTCTGGGTTCCTGGTCACAAGGGCATTGAAGGAAATGAGAAGGCGGATGCGCTAGCCAAGCACGGAGCTAGCCTTCCCCTGTCAGGATCGGTTGACATTTTAACTCCAATCCAAACGATCAAATACTCTATCGACTCCAATATGATGCAAGGTGCGATGCGCAGATGGCGTGCAACTCAGACCTGCAAGCAAACCAAAATTATGTGGGGGTCATACAATCACGCAGCGACCAAGTTCCTGCTCGATTTAACGCGGACTGACTGCAGGCGGCTGGTCGGTGTCATAACTAGCCACTGTCTTGTAGCAGCTCATGCCATGAAAATGGGGCTCCTAACCAGCGACACCTGTAGGAAGTGTCAAGAGCCGGGAGTCCCCGAAACAGTCCAACACCTTCTGTGCCACTGCCCGGCACTGGGGAAAACCAGGCAACGCTGCTTCGGTGAGCCCTGGCTGGTGGATCTATCACATGTGGCGGAGCAGAGGCTGAAGGACATACTGCAGTTCGCAAAAAAGTCCGGGGCCTTCGATGGCCGTTTGGACTGAACTTTCTCCGGGTCCATTTATCTGGTATCGCTACGGACCAAATGGGTCTATGTGTGGCCATGTGCCAGCCAGTTGAACCTAACCTAACCTAACCTAAGGTCAGAATGAATTTTAAATTGGGTTTACAACTCCTGCGATTTTTATTAGCGTATGTATGTAAATTTATCAAAAATTGAAGACGTTCTTTATCAATTTTATTTATTGTTAAAATATTTATTTTTGTATGCATTAATTTCATGTATAGCCTTATTGGTTATGCGGACTAGGCCTACTGGGGAAACCTCTAAACGTGTCAAATGTTCTACCTCCTGTGTTGTGGATATTCGCATATATACATATATTTATTTATATATATATATATATATATATATATATATATATATATATATATATATATATATATATATAGATATATATATATATATATATATATATATACACATATATATATACATATATATATATACACACATATATATATATACATATAAATATTTATATATATATATATATATATATATATATATATATATATATATATATATATTTATATATTTATATATATATGCCCTTAATTCCTTAGTGTAATCACACATACGGGTATTGGTTGATTGACCATTCAGGTATATTCTTTTAGGATTCACTGAATGTATTGCATAGGCGCAAGATCTGGCTTTTGCATCGGGCGTAGAAATCATTCGCCCCGGCCCTGCTGGAGGCCCATTTATTCTGAATCAGAATATGATCGATCTGGGGTGTGTTCAATGTGCATGCTATAGCAGCTATTAGCTGCTATTTTAGCAGCTCTGGCTGTCCAATGTCACGAAATAGCTACTTTCTGATGCTTGCTATTTGACAGTCGGGCTGTCCAAGATTCCGGCATAGCTGCTAAGGTAGCAGCTATTTGCTGCTCGCAGTCTGGAGGATAGCAAGAAAGTAGCTATGGCAAAACGGCCGTGCGTACACAGCTGACATGCAGTTTAAACATCATTTTCAATTGGAAATTGAAATGAAAAGAAGTTTTTGCGCTTTTGTGACACAGGAGGTGAGGAATAGATTTGAAAATAGTGACGCATAAATTAAATACGGGCTTTTAAACACTTCAACTCAACTCGAGTTAAATCGGCTTTTACACAGTGTAAGCTCATCTTGAGTTTTTAGCAGGCGAGCATGAAGCGCAAAAGGCCGGGTGCACTGATTCATGTGCCATCAAATTATCAACGGTAATTTTTTGCTCTTTTTCACATATATGGCGTCAAAAGTCGGAAATAAGTGATACGTTTTAAATATGTTAGGAAAATTTTAATGGTATCTGCAGCAGCACGTTGAAAACTCCTAAATTTTATACAATTTCCAAAGTGCAATGGAAGTATTGAACTAATCCACGAAAACACAAATATTAAAATTAAAAAAAAATTTGAAAAAGTATTTTTGAATTTGCTGACCTTCGTAGCAGCTCTTGGCTGTCCAATATCAATAACTGCTTCACCTAGCTACTTCAAATTTTGACACTTGCTAAAGTAATGCTATGTTATGCTTTTGAAGCAGCTATAGCAGGCTCATTGAACACACCCCTGATCGATCCGGGGATGTCCATGTCCTTTTGTGAATGTCATGCAGGAAACACGTGGAACTAACGATGAGGTTTCTTCTGCTCGCAAAGTCGACAAGTCGTTGTCCATTGTCGTTACAGATATTGTGAAGGTTAAATTGGCTGATGGTTTCGCAATGTGGTTTCTCCTTTCCAAACTTTGCGTTGAAGTTGCCCAGCAGGATTTTCACATCAATTGATGATAGAAAATCATATAAACTTTCCAGAAGGTTATATATATTATCTTTCACTGCCTCATCCTTATCTTTAGTGGAGGCATTAACGTTTATAAGCCAAACGTCAAAAAACTTTGCTCGAATGCGGAATGCACACAATCTTTTGTTGACGAGTTTAAAATCAATTATTTGCGGTTTAATTTTTAGTCCAGGATGAAGACCATTTCAAATTCGTGACTTTCAGATGTTTTTCCGCTTTTGAAGATTATGTCCATAATCCCACCAACAAACAGTTTCGTTTCCTGGACAGCGAAAATATTTATTTTGTATTGAGTGACCTGTTCCAGAATGGCCTTGATGGCCCCCAGTTAGTACAGGGTTCGCACGTTCCAGGTTCCAATATAGTAGTCCATATTTCGTTTGCGTGGTCGTTTCCGATGAGCCGATCCAATTATCTGAGGCGAAGTATCAGGTTCCTGAATGAGTAAAATTTTGCGGGATGGGGTTATTGGCCCATTGCCCAACCCCCAACCAAGAGTGCCAGTATGGTTAATGTTCTTGGTTTAAGGCGCGGAAAACTTACCCTTACCCTCCTCCATTGGCGACATTCATAATAAGGCATATAATGAAAGCTCCCGGCAGCCATCCGATGTGATATCACGTCTTCGGAGAGGCCGAAGGTAGGATTCAGCAGCAGAGCTGTAGATATTGTTTCCATCAGGCATTTATCGGGATTTCAATTGCCTCTTCGGTAACCGACACCCGATTGCGCCCCCGTGGCCTATGCTACCATTTGGCTGCTTTCCTGAATCATGTGGTGGGAGAAATTCATGAAAAGTCAAAAATTCTCTCGGGGCATTTCTTTAGCAGTGGCAACCAGAAGTTACAGTTGTCTGTTTTTGAAATAGCGATGGTGATTCTAAAGTTATCCTTAGCAGTAATAAAGTGTCGCCCTAAAAAATATTCGACGTTCATAACAACATTGCTTGCCACGCATATTTCAAAATATGTATGCTCAGAATTCTCGTTTGACACTTTTCAGGAGCTCGCACTAGCTTAAACCGAACCAAAATCTCATTGTCTTTAATGGAAGAGGGAAAGCGATGACTTCGGCATCAGTTTTCAGTCAAACAGAGTACTCGTACGGCCTCTTCTCGAATATGCTTGCATTATCTGGAGCCCAGCCTTTGGAATCGACAATGACAGGCTCGATTCCACACAAAAACAATTTTTGTTTTCCTCCCTGAGGAAATGATACAACCATTACGACTCCGATACTGTACCCCCTTATGAGGTCAGACTGAGTAATTTAAACTTGATTCCACTTTCATCTAGTAGAATGGTTATTTCAGACCGCTCCACGTTTGACGACATTAAAGGCGTTATTGGAGTTGAATTACTGAAAAATAAGACAGTGATTAACGTTCCTATAAGGAACACAAGGTACAATCGTTTGCTAAAGGATTATCCACACTCAGCTACTGAGCCGATAAACAGATGTTGCTAGATTTTTGAAGGCTTATTCAACAATGATTTCATATTATCCTTCAAAAACTCACTTTTGTTCAGGTCATTTGTACTCCGTAATTTTTTAGCTTTTCGGAAATATGATACTTAACGGTCATAACGGTTTATTTGTTGTATATTTGCAGCTTACTTATTTATTAATATTGCTTTCATTTGAAGTTTTTTCTTGTTTTAATTTGTTTTGCATTTATATATGTACTAAGTCTATATCGTGCTTTTATTTAATTCTATTAAAATGAAATAAAATAAATTAGAAGAGAATGCTTACAGTTATAAGCGAATTTTTGTATATACCCAATTTTTACTTTGCCGCTTAGAAGCCATGGGGTCAAGCTTCAAATTATGTTCGTTTTGAAGAGGAATCTGATTGAAAATAATAAGAAGAATTGTTCAAATAATTTCAAGCAATAATATAAAATATCCTAAAGCTGAACAATAACACATCACGCTAAAAACACTAAGGTGCAAATAAATCAACATAAAAAAAAACAAAGAACAAATAAACTACGCTACAAATATTAAACAAAACTTACAAACAACAATACAAATAGATTAAAAATAATTTGATTCGTGTTTACATTCAAAGTATACCGTTGGTATTCATATTGCCACAAAAAAAAAACTATCAGCTGTAAATACTGCTGGAAGATCTATTACCGATTTTTATTTCATTTTAATGTCATTTTTAATTGTATTCAAAAGCAATAACAAGCCACTTATAGTTCTAATGATTTATGACTATCGCTTATAGATCCCAGATTACCGTGGCTTCAAAAATACAATACTAACGATATTTCATATTAATGTGTCCGGCATGGTAACTGAGAGTCGACTTAGTTACTGGGAATTGAATTTAAGAAGGTCATACTTATTCTTGTTACTGTATATCCAAGGCTTGCATTGCATACTGATAAAAAATGTAATATTGAAATTGTTGAGGAGATTTTAGCGAGATACACTCTAGATATGGTGAAAGTTTTACAGTGATAGTTAACATGGGTATGGGTTTTAGATTTCTGTGAATTCTATATATGTATATATTTGGCACCACCCACATCCTATCTCGAGTGAAGTGGAGTACAGGGTAAGTACATATGTAATGTATGTACATATGAGTTTTTCATCGATTTTTTTTTGTGCTTTCTAGCTCTCTAAGTTTTAGCAATTGGATTTGATAAATGGATGATGCCAGATTTGATTGTATTTAATGCTAAATAATGCCAGATTCGGTAAAAATGCTAAATAATGCTTTCTTACTTCATTGAAATTAACATAGAATTTATAATAAGAAAACAAATTAGAAATTCAAATTTTATTCGCAATTCGCTATAACAGCTCTGTCTGTTACGTATAATCGTCTTCTCTTATGTAAAGCTTATTTGTACCAATATTTTTACTAACATTAGTATTAAAATCGTTTTGGTCAAAAATTCATATTTCTATATATATCATCTAAAAATTTCAGTGACTATTAACAGAAACACGCCATCCGATTGGGTTGAAATTTTCTGGATACATTGGTGTATATGCAGAATAGGTCCAGGTTTCACCAAATGTCAATTATGTTTAACCCTTTGGCGCAGGCGGCCATTTTAGTGATATTTTTAATATACCTATTATTCCGTCCACAAATAATTTTTGCAAAAATTAAGCTACCGAAATGAATTTTGAACGTATTTCAAATGCGAATCGGGTAATGTTTTGGAAATTTTTAACCCCATGTGTGCACCAGATGCCTAAAAAGAGATCGGTAAAATTTGAAAATTTTTAAATTGCGATAACTTTTGACAAAGCTATTAAATCATTATGAAACTTTCAGGACATTTTGGTATTATTGAGTTGTAAATTTGTGTTGCTTTTAATGAGGCTGTTAGCAACCCTGTAGCTAGGGTAGGCGCTGAAAGTGAAAACCTTTAAATCATCGGATCTCCTGAAAAGTTGTCGTTTTTTGAAAAAAAGCAACTTTTATATAAATCTTGTGCTTTGTCTACATAGCCAAAGTAAAACATTGGAAATTCCACCACGGGCAAGAACGGTAGTCCTTCCCCAATTTACCTATATTTTTAGAATCAAAAAATTCTGTTAGCGGGAACTCAATCAAAATTTACAGAATATATTGGTCTTAGATAGGACCAGGTCTGATGGAAGTAACTTTGAAACACGGGCAATTCTGTGCCAATGGTGCCATCTTGAAAAATAACTAAGAAAACTAACTACGTTTAGCCCTATAAATTCTGATCCAGTAACCCGATTTTACCGAAAATCACACAGTAGCCCACTAGCACACTAAGCCACGTTTGATAGAAATTTAATTGAAAAATTCGGTCGGAGCTGCCAGCTATGGTAATTTTGGTGTCTTAAATTTTGGCGATTCGTTGAGGAAAATAAAGCTCTTTGCCCTATAGCTTCCAGTACAGTCATGGAATCGTAGCGAAATTCAAATGGCAAATTAAACTTGTTTCAGGCAATATTCAATAGGAACATAGCTGGAAAAACAATGATAGTTGGCTTTGTATTTTTTTGGCATATCGTTAGTAAGTGATTTTATCATAGAATTTTCAACTCGCCGTGATCTTGCATTGAAAATAAACACTAAATATTAGGATCTCGAAAATTTGAAAACTTTTGCGAATGGTAACCCTAAATTTCTTTTTATCCCTATAACTTCCAATGCAGTCATCGGATCAATACGAAATTCACAGAGTAGGTTGACTTCAACGTGAAGCAGATGTGTCATATTTTTGGCTTCGGTAGCAAAGGGTTGCCAGCATGAGACGTTTTTGTTATTTTCGTACCAATAAATGCTAACAATAAGTATTCACATCGCGAACATTTGCAATGAAAACAATAATATAATAAACAATGATTAAATTTTCTAAGGTCTGCAGATTTTTCGGATGGCAGCCCCAAATACTTTTCTATCGCTGTAACTTTCGATGAAATCATCGAAATTTAATTGGTTTAGGGTATATTATTACTTAAGATGATTTGGAGTCAAGTAGGAGAAGAAGCTAGTGGTAGTGCTCTTAAGTAGCTATTGGTACAATACACACTCAAAAGCTGCACAAATCCTCTACTGTTCTTCGAACATTAGTGTTTCTGGCCAGGGGCGGATTTACCACTAGGCCTGGTAGGCCCGGGCCTAGGGCGGCAAATTTCGGGGGCGGCAAATTTTCGTTTTTTTTTTGGGCGGCAGTTTTTTTTCTGTCGTATATGTACATATATCTGAGTTGAATGAGCCTAACACCTCAAGCCAACCGAATTTTCTAAAAAATCAATGCACGAAAAAATTCACTTCTGATGTTTTTTTTTCGGGCATTGAAAAGTTTGACTTATAATAAATATCGAAATTTGATCACGGTAAAGGACCAAAAACACTCAAAAATACATAAAAACTGCCTAGAAAGTATCTGAAAATACCTAAAAAGAGCCTGAAAAGACTTAAAAAGATCCTAAAAAGAACCCAAATAATACCTCTTCAATTTAGGAAAAGCTTATCAGAGGTAAATATTTGCGAGCATTCATTTTTTAGAGAATTTTTTTTCATTATTATATTACAGGTTATATCAACCACATGCAAATCTCTTTATTTTTGACGTGTTTTTTTCAAATTGTACTTCATTACTGAAATTAATTTCTATAAAAAAAAATGAAATCTAGAACATCATAGGTCAAAATATCTCGGGTTCATCCTTAATTAACAACATATCGGACATTAATTTACAGTAGTCGAGTTCATAGTTGATCTCCAGTCAAGTGCGCAAGAAAACTTTGAACGGAATAGTAAACTTACTTATCAAAATATGAGCGAAGACGTTGGAATTATATGCGATGTAAAGGTGTATACGGTTGTGGACTGTTAAGAATTGGTATTTTTGGATTCTTTTTTTTTTTTTAGGTACTTTTAGGTTTTATATTCTTCTTTATTTTAATATTTTTTTGTGTGGCAAGGGCGCAATAATAGGGAATTTTTACGAACGAACCGGTGCCGGCTTTGCTCTGATATTCCTATTTTATAAGCTCGTGCGCAACGAAAAACAGCGAAGTATTCTAGGGAATCCAAACAAAAATCGCGCATTTTCACATTTAATATAATTCACGAGAAGGGCGGCAAATATTTCTGAGGCCTAGGGCGGCGAAATGGCCAAATCCGCCCCTGTTTCTGGCGGTTCTGATGCGCTAGGGGTTTTATTTCTAAATAAAGGGTGTTTTTTAGAGGGTTCTTTAGCTAAGCGTATTTATTTAATCTTAATTTAACGACATTTATTTAATATTTATTTAATTTTAATTAAACAACATTTATTTAATATTATCTAGCAACATTTATTATTATCTAGCAACATTTATTTATTTCAAAAATCCTTCCTCGAACAACCAAATGACATGAAAAATTAATTTTCACCGGCATTAACAATTAATTTTCATTGACATCGACAATTAATTTTTTTCATCTCTCCGACAAATTGTTGGTTTCCCGGGATTTTCGGGACCTGAAATTGGCCGGGATTCCAGAGTCGGAAGTCAAGCATAATCAGCAATCAAATTACGGCAAGAATCGAAAAGTGCAAATAGAATCCATATTTATGAGAAAGCAATTAGCATGCAGGCTCACATCAAAATGCGTAAAGAATAGAGCAAAACAAATCGGTGCAACAGTTAACAAGAGAATACAAAGGGGTTTGTAAATAAATAAGTAGGTATGGACTGTTTCGCATTTAGTGTATTAGTTACTTCGAATGATTTGAGGAAATTAATACTAATTAATACACAGATCTACCAAAATCCTCAACAGCAATCAAAAATAAAGCTGGGGGCTATGCAAGCAGGATAAAGGAAATAATAAAAAAAAACACTAGCGCAACTGAATTGCTAGAAACACTAATGTTCGAAGAACAGTAGAAGAATCGTGCAGCTTTTAAGTGCATATTCTACCACACAAGCTGCTTATTACGGCCAAACTGTTTCAAACGCCACATTTTACTTTGGTCTCAAGAATGCATTATAACTCATATGGTGGAAAGGTTTCAGATATTGCATGAATTTCAACGTTTATGAGAGCAAAACACTGTTTAATTATATTCGTTATCAGTTTCTTATTTCACAAAAATTTGAAAGCAGCATCTCATATAACATCAATGAAGAAAATGCTCAGTGCCTGCAGCACTATAACTGAAGTTGGTGTTTGGGGCTGCGATCCGAAAAATTTGCAGAACTTTGGGAATTGAAACATTGGTTATTTATTTTCATTGTAATGTTTCCGGTATGAATACTAACTATGAGCATTTATTGATACAAAACTAGCACAACCGACTCATGCTGGCAACCTTTTGCCAGTATCAAAGCGAAAAATATATCACATCTGCTTCACGTTGAAATTAACCTACCCTGCGAATTTTGTCTTGATCCGATGACTGCATTCGAAGTTATAGGAGTATAAAGAAATTTAGGGTTACCAGCAGTGAGTTTTTTTAAATAACCAAAAACTTAATATTTGCTGTTTATTGTCACAACAATATCATTACCATTTGAAAATGCTACGATAAAATTGCTTAATAAAGATATTGCAAATAAACACAAAACCAACAATATCTGGCAACCCTATCGTGACTTTTCAACCAAATTTGGCCTGAATAATGTCTATTGTTCTCATCGCAAAATTTCATGGAAAGTTTCAGCGTTTAAAAGTTGTTTGAGGCTGCCATCCGAAAAATGTTCAAAACTCGGAAAATTTAAAAATTGGTTTCTTATTTTTATTGCAAATGCTTTGCATATGAGTATGTAATTTGAGCATCTGTTGGTGCAATATTTACGATAATGGCTAATGCTGGTTACCCTGTGTTTGCAGCAAAGCAAATCATATACCAAATCTGCTTCACTTTAAGTTAAACAAAACCAGTGAATTTCGTTTCGATTGAATCACTGCGCTGAAGTTATACGGGTGGAAAAATGTTTAGGGTTAGCACCCTCAAAACTTTTCAAATGTTTAAAGCGTTAATATTTACTGTTAACTTTTATTGCAGGATCATTCCCATTTGCAAATCTAATGACATAATCGTATAGTAAAGAAATTCCAAAAATGGTCATAGCTGGTAGCTCTTTCATGATTTTTGTATGAAATTCCTACGACATTTGGTTCACACTAAGGTCCATTTACTGCATGAACTTCGTTTTGGTTTCTTGACTGGGCCAGAAGTTAGAGGGAAAAAAGCTTTATTTTGCTGAGCAAATTTGCAACATTAAGGAGACAAAAATCACCATAGCTGGCAACTCTATTCTAATTTTTCAGCCAAATTTTCACCAAATGTTATCTAAAGTAAGATCCAAATATTGTGTGAATTTCGTTTAAATAAAATAGCTGAATCGGAAGTTATAGGCCAAAAAGCTGTTTTTTTCTCAGTGATTTTTCAAGATGGTACTACTGCCACAGGGTTGCCCGAATTTCAAAATCACTTCTATCAGACCTGGTTCTAGTTAATGCCAACATGTCGTGTAAATTTCATTATGGTCGGATAATCCGGCCGTCAGTTCTCGTGAACAGAACTTTCGAGTGCTGAAAATAGACGTAATGTGGTGATGGGTTGCCGTTCTTGTGCAAATCGGAATTTTAAAACTTTCACTTTGACATGATGGACAAAGACTAAAATTTAACAATGATTTGATTTTTTTGTCAAAAATCAAAAATTTTTCAGGAGGGTCAATGATTTGAAGGAATTTTTTCAGGAGCCTGCCGTAGCTACAGGGCTACCCGCATTATCTTGAAAATCCATAGGTGTTAAATCTTTTTCAACATAAATACGCTCTGCAATTTTCACGATGATCCACTGCTTTTCTTAGAAGTAATGACAAATCAAAATTTGAAAAAAAATTCTTGCCTACTTTTAGGAACTCTGCACCCACACACGGCTCAAAACTTCCAATTTTTTATCATAAACAAGCTTAACACACAATAAGTTTTCATTTCCAAACATTTATTTTAACAAAAATTTACACTGCTTGGAAATATAGGAGTACCTGAAAATTCACTAAAACGCTCGCCGCCGCCAAAAGGTTTAAGATGTCTGAATTTTAGCAAATCATGGACCTACTCACTATATACATCTACTTTTTCCGAAAAATTCAGCCCAATCGGATCGGCCACTCCAGATATTATCTCCCTTAATTATTTTGCTGATATATATTTATGTATATATATATATATATATATATATATATATATATATATATATATATATATATATATATATATATATATATATATATATATATGTATATATATATATATATATATATATATATATATATATATATATATATGTATATATATATATATATATATATATATATATATATATGTATATATATATATATATATATATATATATATATATATGTATATATATATATATATATATATATATATATATATATATATATATATATATATATATATATATATATATATATATATATATATATATATATATAAAGAAATGAATTTTCGGCGAAACGAGTTTAATACTAGTTTTCTTCGAAAATTAGTGAGTTTGTACAACTTAACGACGGTTCGAACGGCCAACGATTTTTACAATCGATCTCAAATTTGACTTAAATGGTTTAGGATCCTATTCATAGTTCACTTAAGTGGCCTGAATTGGACGATACCGACGAAGAAGTACATGATGGTAAAGCCTATTGCTTTCTATATTTTCGAACATCTAGTTAAGTCAATTTAAACTCACTTTATTCCCTTTTGCCTTAAAGCGCATATTTTAATAATTTTCTTTATACTTATACCTATTATTGTTAATGGATTTGGTAATTGATTAGTTCCATTAATACTAGAAGCACTTGATATCTAAAAGACAAATGCCATTTAAAAAAATTAATGCCAGATCTAGCATTCAAAACGCAAAAATGGCAGCATTGATAATACTTGTATTTTTCACCATAGGAATTAATTTTGTTTAAGTCCCCCGAAAAAAAGTTTGCTATTTCTCTTAGTTTTACGTTTTCCCTCATGAAAAATGTTGATTTAATCTTATTCGATTATTTTTACGCAAGCTGATATATTAGCAAGACTAACGATGGTATTATTAGTAAATTTTTCAAAATAATCTAAATCTATATACCACATTCCATTAGATCGAAAGAGTTTCGATAAAAAGCCAACACTATCAACGGACAGCTGCCATTTGAAAAAATAATGGTTAGTTGGCAAAGGGCACTTAATTGTAATGTTTGATTGTTTCAGGAAAGTATCCGCAAGAGTTTTAATCATACGATAATTTTTATAAGAGCTGAGTCCATCGCACATCAAAACACTTCTACTGTAGTTGAATCCAATTCGATTGGCTTCCTTTAGATGCGTCCAAACAGTTAATTTCACGTGAGGAGCATATAATTTTCTATTTAAGAATATGTCATAGTTTACCGTTGTTCTCGATGGTGATGCAGTCATATTTATAGATACGAAATATGGATTTGTAGAACATGTTGTGTTAACGAATCTGAATTCGGTTTTAGTCTAGACGAGACGAGACTTTCAAAAATATGTTAAATATAAAAATATGGACGCACCATCTTTGCAAGACCGATATGATTTGAATAAATGCAGATACACATTATTGGAAAGAACTGTACAAAATAGTTTAACATCGAATAGTTTATGATGTCGGCTAAATATGTTTGAATGTTAATAGAGTAGATTTGTCACTGAAAGTCGATTCAATGCACCTCGTGCCTAATTACTGTTTCAATAAACTGCAACAGTCATACTGATTTTGATCGTAATTATCTTCATTCCATACTAATCTGATCGAGATTCAATTGCTATCATTACCGCTGGTTGACGCAGTTGTTTATAGAAGAAGAAGAATCAGAATAAATGCTGGCTGTAGTACGACAAGTCCTTAGCATAATTCTTCTATCTGACAATGGTTTTTAGTTTTTGACTTAATACCGGATTCGAAAATTACATACTGTATTACATCATCCTACAAAATATGAAAAACCTATTTTTTGTGCCAGTATTTTAAAATCAATATTGAAAAATGCCCTTTGCATATATCTGCAGAACAATTTAATGTAGATAGAAGGTTTATGCTAAGCACAGCCGAGTACATTATCATAGATATTGAACTGAATAAAGTTGGCACGGTGTTGTTCGCAATATGTTTTGACAAATTAGTATTAAAATCGTTTTTGGCGAAATTTTCTTCTTCTTTCTTCATTTATGAGGGGTGATTCAAAAGTAGTGATAATCGGTTATTTCCTGTTCGTAAGATATTAAAAAAATGCTCTAATACCTCATATACTCACTCAGTCAGCATTAAAAAAACACACATAAATAGGCAACGATTCCAAGGAGGTACATTCATTTGATTACGAATCGTTGAAGAGAGAGCATCAAAATGGAGTAAAACGAAATTAGATCTGTCATTAAGTACCTGTGTTTGAAAAAAATGTCTACCAAAGGTATAGGCAGCAGCTTGATGGAAGCATTAAGGGACTCTGCTCCTCCATATTCCACCGTTGCACACTGGGCCAATGAGTTTAAGCTGGGAAAATTATCCACTGAAGATGAACAACGCGAAGGACGTCCATCCACGTCCCTCACTAAAGACAACGTGAAAAAAACCGAAAATGTCGTGTTGGCAGATCAAAGAGTGACTACCAGGCTTATATGTGAGGTCACAGGGATCTAGTATGGCAGTGTTCAAAAAATCGTTGCAAACGACTTACAAATGAAAAATGTATCTGCGCGTTGGGTGCCGAGAATGTTAACCGACAAATAAAAGAAGAAACGAGTCGACATTTCGAGAGTGAAGCTCAAAAAGTTCCAGACAGATCTGGAGAGTTTTTTGTCACGTTTCGTGACCATAGACGAGACCTGGATCAACCATTTTGATCCAGAAACCAAACAGCAATCGATGACATGGAAGCGACTCTCTTCACCGACGCTGAAGAAATGCAAAGTGTCGAGTTCGGCAGGGAAGGTTATGCAACAGTTTTTTGGGACGCTGAAGGAATTATTATGGTGGAATATTTGGAAAAAGGAGCCACTGTAGCAGGCCCTTACTACACCTACCAAATAAGAAGATTGCCGGAGGCTATTAGGAAAAGTAGACACGGCGAACTGCGAGCCGGAGTGCTGTTTCATCAAGACAATGCACCGGTTCACAAGACTGCAGTCACGATGGCTGCAATTCAAGAAACAGGATTCGAACTGTTTGAACATCTGTCCTATTTGCCAGAATAGTGGAGAAAAGATGGACTAAATCTTCGTTCGAGATTTGGACGAGGGTCTGCGTATTAAGATTTGAATTCACTGAACTCTGATTAGGTACCTGATTTAAATTAGGGGTAGAGTTCTCCACACTCGTATTCACAATGATTGAAAAAATGTAATGAAGCTATCTACCAGCTTCAACCCCTAGACCTATACGAGGGTTTTTCGTGGGATAACTTTACTTTTTTACATATTTATTAAATGATAGTATTGGAAATGAAAATGATAATGCTTTGTGCTTGTCGACGATAAAGAATTGGAAATTATGAACCTTATGAGGGTGTTTTTTTTTCAAATTTTGATTGATCATAGCTTTTGACAAAAACATTGAATCATCATTAAATTTGCAGAGCTTTGCACTAAAACTATACACACATGGACTTTTAAGACTGTCCACTATGTCAATTTGAAATTTTCAAAATTCCGAGTTGCACAAGAACGATAACCCATCACCAAATTAGCTCTATTTTCAGCATACGAAACTTCTGTTCACGAGAATTGACCACTGGATAATCCAATCAATATAAAATTTACAGGACATATTACAGTGGCGAGGGTTGAAATATTGATGGAGGGCAGCCAAATAATTATCCACCATTTTATATATGTATAATAATGATGTTTGGCATGCTGATGTTTGGCACGCTGATATTTGGCATGCTGATGTTTGGCATGCTGATGTTTGTCAAGCTTACTAATTTCTATTTAATTCTTGTCACACTTACAGACAGTATAAAACATCGTAATTCAAAAAAATTATAAGCACATGTATATCAATAAATTAGTGAGCAGTTTTATAGAGTCACCTTCAATACACATGCAACCATTTGTTTTAATTTAAATAATGTTTGTAAAAAAGAAGCATTGAAAAAACGTCTTTCTGAGCCTGCAGAACGCTAAATAGAAAAAAAATTAAAAGCAGCATTTTTCATCCATTAAATTTATAAATATTTTGGAAATATTTCGGTTGAAATGAAAAAGTTGCGAAAAATGTCAATGAAGGCCCCCACTCACGAGCAGTCCATCAGTCCAAATGGCCTGAGGCCAGGCCAAAATCTCACCGTGTGTGGGAGAACTCGGAAGGACTCATGGACTCATGGAACCAAATCAGATTTCCAATCAATCCAAAGTGCATGGACTCAGGCCATCGGGCCATTTTTTGGCTCGACCGTGTGTGGGTAAATAGTAGGGCAAATTTGGACAATTGATGAAATGGACTAGTCGTGTGTGTTGAAGCCTCAGTCCAAACAACGTGGCAGTCTTGCTTTGCACGCTGACCTGTGACAAGCTCATTGACTGTTTCTGTGATTATTTTATTTAATCGAAATATTCAGCATAATGGATAGTGGTGGCCATGATTTTATTTTGGATGTATATTATATTATTTGATCCAAAGCCTGCAACCGCTTGCTAAGTACCGCAAAGGAGCGGTCAATCTTTTGTGAGGAGTGATAGTTTGCCTCATATTTGTATCCTTTCGTTTGATAAATGGGGTGACCAACTATAGCAACGTTTTATGTGTCGTATCATTCATTCTCAAATAATTTTGACAATCAGAAGACTCAAGTGGGAGTTCTTTTATCAAATCTACAATTTTTACCACTTCCTTTTTGGCTATCGTTGCTTTATGTAGATGCAAGTTGCATTAGCAAAAAACTCCCCCACATGCTTCTGATCTATTAATAGGTTTAAAATATTTTTTTCTTCAAATTTATCTTCGTTTTTTTCTAAATTAATGACAGAAAATGAAATGGACTGACTGGATCGAGGCTCTATCGTGAATGGCGAGCTAAATTGGACTTAAACCAAACGGACTCAAGCCAAATGGACTCAGGCCGTTTGGACTGCTCGTGAGTGGGGGCCTTAACATGAGGATGTATAGACAATTTTTCATTTACTATACTTTCAAACTGTTTTGTGACTTTTACTTTTAATATTTTGAAGGATTAACGTTTATATTTTAGGCATCCACATTAAAAATATCAAGTTTCAGATTTCCCACGACAAATAGTTTTATGTACTTTTCTTTTATCTCCTGAATCCTGCTTTTCATGAAATATTATGTAATTAGAAAGATGAAAACAATTTTACGCAGAATATGTATCATAAAAGAGTTTAACGCAAGACAGGAATTCTTCTGTCCTAAGTTAAACATTTTTAGCTCCATTTTTGTTGTTTCCAGGAAATAAAAATTTTCATTTTACCGATTTGGCACGTAATAAAAACTTTGCACTTCCAAAAAATGACTTCGCCGGATAGATAACATTTGTTCTTTTCATAAGTGCAGAGAATGCCAAGAAATGTTTGATGTTTTGTGAATACAGGTACTTAATACTTTTTTGCTTAGGACAACGTCCAAAGGCGAAAACAATGTTGTTAACACCAAAAGACATTTCTTTGATATAATTTACTAAAAATATGAAACAAGTTCACTTGAAACAACATTTTCGTTAAAATATATTACATTGTAAATTATGATAGTCCTTGTAATACCTAAATTAATCAACAGAAACTTAAAACCTTAAATCATTCCAAGTATGAATTGTTTCAGTCTCTTTTTTATTTCAGTTAAACTTTCTTATGGCAAGCTCTCGCAAAAACTGAGATTCTAGTTCATAGGAATGAATCTTTTAATCACTAGACGCAAATATTAGCTGACCTTGTATGAACATGTTGAAACTTAGTTGATTTACAGTTCTGCAAGCATGAAACTTCCCTTTTTGGCGTATAAAAAATGGAGCTAAGACTTTTAAACTAAGGAAAAGTGCTACATTCTGGATATGTGATAATAATATTAGGCGATTTGGTTATAAACATGCTTCAGAAACAAACTGTTGGCAGGTTACAAAGACAGAGTTCAATGCGCTCTGTTATATCATGAAATTATCCCAAAAACTGCATTCTCGTGCTTATGACTTTTTTCTTAGCACGAAAAAATTCATTTCTAAAAACTAACATTTGACAAATTTTAGTTTTTAGATACCCAGTAAAGTTTTATATTCTTAATCATGTCTTAAAAATATAGTATTTACGTGCTGCTTTTTATGTGAGCAATACAATTATCGAAAGTAATGTTCATATGAAAAAGCACAACGGCAATATTGAATGAACTCTAGAACCATTCGTAAGCCGATCGATCACGTCTTATTTTTCATCTGTTAAAGCGAGACGATGCTATCATTTCAGCAAGGAACAAAAAGAGCCAGACACAAGGCAATACACATTTGGCCAAAGCCTCTAGTGGCTCGCAAATAAGAATTTGCAAGCCGGAAAATTTCGGCTTATAAATGGGAATTTTCACGTTATCATATTATACAGAAGATGATATTTGATCTTTAGTCATTTGAAATTTCATGTAGGTATATGTTTAAGATGCATACATGTTTTGTAAAATCTGAAGTCGGTCGATATTTTCGAAAGGGAAGCCGGAAGGAATCGGGTTGTATGGACGCTTCGTGACTGACATGTTGATATTAATTGGGACTAGGTCTGATAGACGTGATTCTGAAATACGCTCAACACTGTGGTATTGGTGCCATCTTAACAAATCAGTGAGGAAAAAACTGCTTTCTGGCCCATAACTTACAGTTCAGTCAACAGATTTTAACGAAACTCACATAGTAGCTGGACCTTAGGTTAGGTTAGGTTAACGTGGCTGCCGATCTTCAGAGGCCTGACGACCAGCACACATAGGCACAGGAGAGGCCCGTTGTGATACCACAATATTTTAGTGACTCTCTTCTACTCACTAAAGTCAGGAAACCATTTGCTTCCTTTGAGAAACCGGACTATCCCCTTTAGCTCTACCAGGGACAGTTCCGTCAGGTTTGAGAGAAAAGGTGCACCAAGTGCCGCCAGTCTTCTCCTTGCCAAAGCCGGACACTGGCACATGAGGTGAAGGACGGTTTCCTCCTCATCCTCAGAGCCACTGCTCCGACAGAAGTCATTAAACTCTACGCCCAAACGTTGTGCATGCCGTCCTATGAGGCAGTGGCCCGTTAGAACGCCCACAGTGCAACGAAGGGCGCTTCGAGTTAAACCTAAAAGCTGGCTGGTCTGATACGCATCCATGGATACCCAGGACTGCTTTGTTATCACACAGGAAGATTCATCTGCCCAGGACTTCTTAGCGTCCTCAAGATATTTTTGCCTTATGGCCAGTTTGACCGATGTCATCGGTATACCTATTGAAAAGGAGCAAGAGACCTCAGGTAGCAAAGTTCCAAGCCTTGCTAGCTCATCGGCCTCACAGTTGCCCTGAAAACCCCTATGTCCAGGTACCCAAATCAATTGAACAACCGAATGTCTCGACATCTCCCTAAGAGATGCACGGCATTCAGCAAGAATCTTGGACATTGTACAAGGACCAGCAAGGGATTTAATAGCCGCTTGGCTATCTGTGAAAATACCAATATTGACCCCGAATATTCGATTACACAGAAGCCAGTCGACTGTCTGATAAATAGCCACCACCTCCGCCTGAAAGACACTACAGTGGTCTGGTAGACGGAGGGACAGCTTGAGATTCAGCTCATCTGAGTATACACCACTCCCAACTCTATTGTTTAGCTTTGAGCCGTCAGTGTACACATGGATAAGCCCATTATCAAGGGTGGTACCATCACACCATTCCTCCCTGCATGGAATGCGAGTTGTAAACTCCAAATCCAGTATGCATTGAGGGGCGATGTAGTCAACAACCGCTGGTGCGGGTACTCCCTCGGCCAAGATCCTCGCATGACCGAACTCTGTCCTATTCCATGCTGAGATACAATTTAGTCTCACAGCAGCAAGATTAGCTTGCTGTGAGATCAGTAGGTTGGTTGGCAGCCAATGTAGCAGCACAAACAGTGCAGAAACAGCTGGACCTTACTCTAAGCCAAATTTGGCAAGAATTTGGTTGACAAATTAGGATAGAGCTGCCAGGTATGGTAGTTTTTGTCTCCTATATCTTGTAAATTTGCTCAGCAAAATAAAGCTTTTCTCCTTGCAACTTCACATGCAGTCAAGAAATCAAAACTAAATTCAAGGAGCGGGTTTGATTTAACGTGAAGCAGATTTGGTATATCTTGAGCTGTGGTGCTTGCACAGGGCTGCCACTCACAGACATGTTTGTAAACATTGCAGCAACAGATTCTTCCATATATTCACATGCAAAGCATTTACAATAAAAATAAGCAATCAATGCTTAATTTTTCCGAGTTTATGAAATTTTTCGGTTGACAGCCCCAAATATCGTTTTATCGCTGCAACTTGCGATGAAATCCTCGATTTCAAAGGATAAAATATTCAAAGGATATATGTAACCATGAAACGTGTTTTCCATCTATTTGTTTCTTGTAAGAAATTTTGATATGATACTACAAAAACAAGTATTACGTCTTTCCACATTTTTTAGTAACTCAAAAATCATTTCTGCGGATATCTTAATATCTAAATTTGAAAATCTTGATATCTTAATCTCTTCAAAGCTTAATATATTTCAATTGTCTTCCAGACACTGAAAAATGGGACAGCATTCACTCGAAACATCGATATGTCAGGAAATTGAAATATATCTATCTTCTAAAGAAAAAAAACTGATTCAAAAAAATATTTGCTATGCAATTTGCAATTTAAAGAGGATTTTGTATTTCCCATCATCCAAATGAACTTGATCGCCCTATGAATGGCAAAGTGTGAATATTCTGACAAGAAACAACGACAATCATGCGACCGATTTTTTGGAAATCTTTTCTAATGCAACCAGAACATCTTTCGATTTTGAACACCAAGAGGTGATAAACAAGCTGACTAATACTTATCACACATGAGAATTTGCGTGCATATTACAGTCAGCTCGTGAAATCCCAACATAACACCCATAAAGACTTCACCAAATCCAACAAGGGGGTTGAGCTAAATAGTTTCAGAGTTTCAACATCTGAATTAAGTCTAAATCTGAAAAATGTACCACTCCTTTTATTTACCTTTAAATAATTCAATATAATTGAATTACTCTGGTATTGCAGTAAGTTAGTACAATCAATCAATAATAAAACGAAAATACAATAATTTCGTTACATTTGGAACTTTATTCTGGCTATAAAATGCCTGCTATGATAATGAACATACAAATATCTTTCAGTTTTAAATTATTTAGCGTTGTTACAAATCGTATTGGAAAAATGATCAAAAGGAATCAAGGAAACACTAACGTTGTAAATAGGGCGAAAAATATTTTTTTTTGTTTGCGTAGCTTTAACATAATTAAATTTTCTTAACCAATAAATATTTTCTTTTGAATTGATCACAAATCTTATTGTTGAACAAATTTGAATTTTTCGTTTCATAGATATTTCTCATTGTTTGTTTACATAGGTTTCACTTATATTTGGATTACAGATTTATTAGCCTTATGTAGCACAATTTCGTTTGATTTACATTTTATTCGTATTGCATTGATTAGTTTAGTTTAAATTCAAGCAGAAAATACATAAATGTTGACGTATTAATATGATTGATGCTTGTAAACAATCGTCTTACTACAAATGTTTCATTGATTGTAAACATTTATGATAAGAGGATTTACTGTAAGCCTATAAGTTATATCAAGTTTTATTTAAGTGTAGTTACAAACGACATTCTGTCGAATCTTTTTCTTCGTGAAAATTAGATTTAAAATGAATTTCATCGTATCAGGAAATGAAATTTGAAAGAAATGTAGTGGATTTGGTGCGGACGAATGTGCAAAGGAAATTTTCTAATTTTGGATTTTGATGAATTTTGTCATAGCTATAAAATTTTGAGTTAAATTACTTTAAGGCACTGATAAATCTTGAAAATTGAATTTCGAATGTACACCATCTGGTTTTATATATATAGCCGTTTGATGAGTATTTTATATCAAAGTACTTGACCGAAGTGAATGTCTTTCGAACTGTTTAGTTTATAAGAGATAGAGCACGGTAATGACCAAAGTATCTTGTCGGCAAACTGTATGCTACTTGAATTTGAGTACATTCAGGCTCTGTGTCCTCAGCACTATAAATTTAACACTACCGTTTTCTTAGAATGTTTGCAGGACCTATGTGCTAGAGAGAGTGCTATGTTGTAATGTGGAAGGTTAGAACGAAAAGCATCTAAGTTCTTAATGGAGTTTTGGGAGTGACGCTTGGTTTCAACAGGAAAACGAAGACCACGATGGAGCTCCCCATGGTCGTATCTACTATATCTATAAACCCGATGAATTGATGCAATTATTTGAAATATTTTCTAGTTGATAGAGCTTGGAATGTTCAATTTTCATATTTCAATGCTATATATTTCTAATAACTTGAAATGACTAAACGCTATAGATATGATTTTCAGCTCGATGATTGCCGAATTCACCCCGATTGCTACTCCTTGAGAAATTTTAGCTTAAAGGGTGAGATGACGGCTTACGATGCATTTTAGGCCTTTGAATTTATTGATTTCAACTTTACAAATTCGAAAATCTGTGCAAATGTTTAGTTACAGCTTGACCAGAATAGAAACCACAAAATTGCCCTGTCTCGCTGCTACCATTCACTATGTCCCGAGAAAATTTTGCTTTGAAATTTAGATATCTATCAAATTGTAATGCTATTCATGGTGGCAGGCCGAAACACTTTAGATATTGATGATAGATGAATATGAACATAAGCACATGTATGTGTATATGTGCAGCTTCGTCTTAGATGCTTTTGTATAGCACAGTTTTTCCTATCATCTAGACGGCATCTTCCAAAAAGGGGACATAACTTAAGATGGTTTTGATTTATTAAACAAAGTAAACCAAGTGCATGGAGAGGGTGAATGTTTTGGACTTAATTCAAAATATACGCCGTATATACAAAACAACGTGTACCGTTTGGATCTGTTCCAGGAACTTTTCAAAGAGACTGAGAGTAGGAAGGACAAATGACGATAGCGTATAGAGCCGTTACGTGATACGAAAATGGGGTGAATTTCATTCTCGAGAAACTTCGCGGTCTTCTTGCCTTGCCTTGCCCTGTCTGTACGAAATTATTGAGAAAACTTCTTCTTATGTTGTCTCGGATTTTGAATTGGATAATATTATAGGACCCAAAAAATATTATTATTTGCCAGGGAGTATGACGACGATTCGGTTCTAATAAGGGCCTATTCAGAATCGTTGAACCGTAGCCATCATGTCTGCGCTATAGATTTCTTATTATGGATTTTTGTTTTGTTGGCAGTAGCGGCAGCATCAGACGTCGAGAGGATAAGCAAGAATGCCATTAAAGATGTTTTGTTTCTAGTATTTTGAATTTATTCTTTTGTTCAAAAAATTGCAGAAGATGGAGTTGTTTCAGAAATATTAATTTTGGCGTGTGGGTTGCATGAATATTACAGATCTGGAGTATTATTTTTGGCTCAAATATAGATTTTTAATAATGTTATCAATTATTAAGATTTAATTACTTTTTAAATAAATCATAAAACAATAGAGACGTGTTACCGAATAAGTATTAAGATAGCCCGACTAGAGCCAATCTGGTGACTTTGTTAATCATTAAAATAATGTAGTTTAGACAGGTAATTGTGCTAATTTCAGATAGACAAATAACAGGCAATAAATTGATATTTGTTACAAATTTGAAGCACATCTAAGTTTTAAATAAAAAACTGGCCTTTAAATTTAAATATTTGGTTTTGAAAGCTAAAAAAAAATTGAATCAGATTAAATTAACTATTTTGAAATTTTTTAGAACGGACAACGAAAGGATATTGCGTAAATCATTAATGTTTTGAGCTGGGTCTACATTTGAAAGTTTTTGGAAGAAGAAAAAAACATGTCTCCGATGGACATGAAAATCAAACTATTTGGCGAGAAGTAGTTTTTTACTCGATGATTAAAATGATTGAAATTTATTTGATTAATGCACCGTAAATGAAATTTCATTATATTTGCATGACTCAAAATCAAAAAGATAGTTTAAAAAAAAAAAATATTTTTGATGATAATTTTAAAAATATGTTGATTGTGAAATTAAAAGTTAATAAGTGCCATTAATATCTGAAAAGGGTTTGAATTTGAAAGAGGAACGAAAAAAATATCTATTAAGAAACTAAAAATTTTGTGTATTTATGATAGGTTTAATGAAAAAAGTATTCAAATTTCTTTTGATATTTTGTCCATGTTTTTGAGTAATTTTGAGATGAAATTAGTTAATGACTCGAATTCAGTTAACTTTTTGAATTTATGGACTTGATGTAGTTCCTGAAATCATTCGCTCAGTGAAAATATAAGGTTTGAATAGGAAAACTTGAAAAAGCTGATTGGTTATTTTAACGTATAAAACATTCAGTCACCGCGAATGCATTCTTGAAATTCAATTTCTTTTTGTGCTGGCTTGGTAAAAATAATAGGTTTTTGATGAGAAGGTAAAGGCATTAGGATCGACATTGTTGATTTGAATGAAAAGTTACACCCGATTTTTTTTTTTGCTCAGCAGAATAATAATGAATTTATTTATATTATTTTTGAGTATAAAAAGTTTTCGATTCTTTTGATCCATTCATTTTGAACCATTGTTTCATAATTATGAGAGTAATTGCCGATTTAAAGCTGTTAAATGATGTCTTTTCAGAAAGCGAAAATGTTTTAAAATAATATTCTAATATGATAAATGTAAAGCAAATTGAATATGATGTCGAGAGAGATATTTAATAGTGCATATTTAGTGAAAACGCTTTTTCATATCATAAGTCAGTCTATAAACCATCAAATTTTCAGCAAAAATGTCTGCCTTAATCAGATTTCTTTTAATGAGAAGTGATTTTTTAAATGAAGATTCGATAGGAAAATTCTAGTAAACAGTATTTTGGTAAACTCAGAAAAGTTTTTGATACAAGTTAACATGTAATAGTCATGAATGAGAAGAGTATAAAATTAATTTTACCAAAGACGAAGTCCTGATGAATTCACAATTTGATAAAATTATTTTCAAACTAAATTTGACTGTATAACGTAATTTCGGCACATGAAAGGTGTCAATTTTGTGTATTCCAAGGCAAATATATTAATTTCAAGACGGACTTTTTGATAAATTTTCACGGCAAGGGGAAGATTTCAGATTCAAACTGTAATTTTATTCCAGACAAATTTAATCTTTCAGCATACTGCTTGATACACTGCCCTAGTTCAACCGATTTTAACACACTGACTTTATCTTGCTAATTTACTTTCCACAATTTCGTCCTTTTCTTTTCGCTTATGCAGCAAAATTATAGTTTTAGAATACAATGTGATTCCATCAAAATAATATTTCTAAAGATGTTTGCAAAATTGTAAAAATATCTAATTTTGTACACTTAATTGAAATTCATTTTAAACCGGAGTCAATCGTAACTACACTTCTAAGATTTTTTTTCCTTTTTTTTGTGTGAAATTGTCATACTGCGAGTTCTATCGATTAGGACACTTGTTGCAATCGGAAATATTGTGTTTTTATGAATCTACATATACTACGTACTCGACTTTAGTTTTCGTCAACTTTTCATTTCGAATTTTACTATTTTAGGTTTTTGAATAATTCCCTCATTGCAAATCAACGAAATCTCTACTTTTACTATTTCTATGGCGTTTATCATACGAAGGGGTAAGTTGCTATTTAAAATCACTACTCACAACATTGAATAAAACAACGTAGGAGATACTCACTTATACTGTTGCGAAGAAAGCAGCAAAAAAGAATTCTTACTCCTTTTTCGCCGTGAAGTTTTCTCCACGTTGCTTCTGATAGTGGTGGTGTTCGTTGTTCGTTCTCCAAGTGAAAGTTATTTTGAGGGTGAGTCGTTTTACCCCTGATGTCCTGATGAAAATTATCATTTTTCCCCTTCGTATAATTGCTTATTTCTTAGTCTGTTCTTATTCGATGTGCTGCTTTGTCGAATGATAGGTCACTTTTACTGTGTATGTATACAATGGATTTCTCCGAAAAGTTTTTCGCCTATCTTTTGGTGGAATTTCTCTTGATTTCTCTGCTTTCGACGGAATACTCGAGTTACTGTCATCACATTTTGTTCTGCCCTTATTTTTATAGCTGCCATGATGTTGATGTTTGTATGTCCTTGCTGCTGTTAGCTCCTTATCCTGGTGTATCTTGGGAGTAATGTTGGTGGAAGAGTTGAATGGATGATGGTGTCTTCTAGGTGTTTATGGCATTGTAAGAAGAAGAAGTAGAATATATTTTTTTTGGTGTATTAATCCACATTTTCTTGAAAATAATTCTAAGCTATTGGGAAATAGCGTGGGCTTTGCTGCTTCAGGGGCTTGTTTGGTAGTCAAATATCTGATGTGACTGAGCGTTGTTTTTCTTCTCCTCACAATGGTTATAGCCATAAGAGTTCCAAATTAAAGATTTTGGTTTGATCGGCATTGATGTTGATCCTGCTTTGAAATAAACAACAACATTCAACTAAGCAAAAATTTGTCTATCTCAATTTTTACAACTTAAATGCATAAAACATAGAATTTAAAAATGCTCGGAATTTGAATTTCAAATCAATATTAACTAAAAATTTCCAATTTTGCTTCATGTCAACATAATTTTTGGTTACACAAATTTAAAAAACAGCAACTAGCTTATTAAGAAAATTACACCAAAAATACAGTTTCGAAGAATCAAGAATTTCATGTATATTTAATCTTACCTGAAATTAAAAGATGATTCTATTAGCATTGTTGGACAAAAAAAAACTGAAATGCATCATTTCGGCGTTTTACATAGATGGAACTGGGACAAATTTTCAAAACTTTATTTTCGAACATTTCACACAAATCTATTGGCACATGCAACTAATTTTCATTTCTGATTCATCACTGTTTCGATTAACTTTCAAACACCACGTACAACTATTGAAAATTATTTCACTTTGAAATTTAGATTATTTTTCGAACTGTTTTCCCGGAAAATATTTAAATTGAACCGTTTCTGAAGCGCTGTTCCGACCAAACTGATCGCAACACGCCGATGCGCGACTCTTTATTAGCAGTCGTCCGCGAAACGACGCGCGCTAATTTGTTGAAATTGAAACAAGTTTATCCTGTTTGATATCCTCTTCGCGTTTCCACGGAAAAATCATCACAAAAAGGAAAAGATGCCGCGTGATTTTTTTCATCTGCCGTCAGGATGAATCATTACACCTGGACCATATCAAATCATAGTTTTTAAATCTGCGACAATCCAGTGTTTGGCTGTTTTCCCTCATACATTATAGAAAACTTGTTGAACAAGGTCTCGTTTCGATAAATTGTCCATTCATTTGAGATGGAAACGTATGAAATTTGACCACAGATGCTGCACTCGAAATACGGTTGGTTTCAGAATAGTGTATGGTACATTTTGATCAGGCTGAATGCAAATCCTGTTTTTCCAGAAGCGTTCGGGAAATATTTGCCGTCGAGATGATGTGAAAATAACGTGTTTTATTGTTGTGCGAAGAATTGCATTTCAAGGAACATACAAGATGCATAATTATTTCGTAATTGTTGTAAGAGCTCTCGGTAATTGTAACAAGTAAGAAATTGCAAACGAAAGCACGCCTTGCTGTCTGATAGGATCTTACGTTTGTAGTTATATGAAAAACAATCATACGGATTTAAACCCTTGCCTGGATCGGACCCCTAGTTTATTATGGCAAGGGCATGGGAACAATTGGTAGGCATCACCTTTGACCCTCCTCGAAATGCATTGACATACCTACTTTTGCTGTAACGTATCGTTTCTGTAGTATGGGTTTGAGATTATGAAAATCACTCAAAATTCCACTCAATTTTCAGCATTAGAAAGATTTTTCAGAAGTTGTGAGTGAAACTGCAACGGAAGCTATGCCTGATGTATCACAAAGAAGTAGGCACAAGGATGAAAGAATGCATTGTAACAATAGTGACTTCGAATTCGAATACAGTAAATTTGTTTGTTTGGTTTTAGTGATTAATTAGAATATTATTTCTCAAATTACTCATGCTTGCATTTAAATCTGTAACTTATTTTTATTGGTAGAAGTAGAATAAATACTATTCTGTATTTCGCACAAAGTAGTCAAATTAACATATATTTTATTAATTATATTTGGTTATATCAACAGATTTTGAAGGTAGAAATGAGCTTATTTATCAATTTTTGAAATTAGCATGTAGGTTGTTTTTCCAGGCAAAGTTATGTACTTTTGCTTGAATGTTTGAAATCATCGATCGAAACAAATATAAAGTGTTATATTGTCCTATGTGTATAATCTTAGTTACTCTCAAATGAAGAAAGTCAGCCTTGGGTTGAATGCAAACAAAAATCAAGATTTGATCGTGAAAAATATGTACATGAATTATTCCTTACGGCTTTCAGTTAAGACCACAGCTATTCCTAATATTAGTAAACTACATTTATTAATGAAGAATTTAAAGATGTTCAGTGCCTTTTATGTGCGAAAGATTGTAAGTTTTTGTATTCACCACATTTTCAATAGATATTTTGGTCTCGCAGTCCAATTTGGACAATGTTTTAAACTATTGTGTAAATGATTACTTAGCTGGGAAAATCATCCACACGCTAGCTAATGGTTATCAATAGAACAATGCCTAGTTTCAACTATACGTTTTTTTTTATTTTGTATAATATTTAGGATTAACTTTTGACTCCTCTTTGAATTTTTGACGCAATAGCTTAGTATACAATACGGATTCAAACTGGATGGAGATTGAAACAGTGGATTTGAAATCTTTAAACAATCAAATTTACTTTCCACTGTTTCGAACTTAATCCCTAAATCAATCCGTATTGTACCTGCGGTAAATGTCGAGGACTTGGATTAAAAATGATAAATATGTTAAAAAAAAGTCCAGATAGATTTTTTTTACTCATGGATTTTTGGATCTTTATTGCGATATACGCTTTGAGGCACTTAAAAAGTTTCTGAATAAATTTCTGAGGTACATGGGATTCGAGTTAGACGTTAGCGGCGATTAACATAAATTGTCGTCATTTTACGGATTTTTTGTTCACAATTTCACTTGTTTTGATATGCATTTTCTATTTTCTTTCATTTCTATGTACGTGTTCTTTGAAATGAAATTTCAACCAAACTAACTAAACAATGATACCTATGTTACGTGAATTCAGAGCAATAATCAACTACAATCACTCATAGCGAGGATTGAAACGTTTTAGAAATGATTTATACCAGTTCAATCAAGGGGACAGTTTATACACTTTCAACAATTGGTTAATTTGTATGCGGTCACGGTGCAAATTTTTCAATAGGTATTGTTTATCGTAAAGGTTACATGACTTATTTTAAGGCAAATGGATATATCTGATTATTGAAAGTTTTAAAGTTTAAAAATATAGATATACAATTTTTCAAATATAAATCATTTATATCTTGAATTACAACTTTTCAAATTTTGTCTTTTTTGTCCATTGTGCCAAGTTGAATTATAATGAATAAACATGAAAAGTAAATGAACTTATTACGATTTTCATCGACAAAATACTCATTATTTTTTGCGAAAAACAGCTTTCTGTATTCAGTGAAAAAAATATTTAGTAAAATAATTCGATAAATATTGCACTGAACAAACACATAGCGCCTGACGCTATAGTTTATAGGCTTCTTGGGCCATATACATAGTCGATTTGGGGATTGTGATAAAATATAGCGCTACACGCCATAATACGTGGCGAAAACTACATAGGAGCAGGCGCTATGCCTTTAGTCCTCCATGTCATGTACTATGGCGTGGAGGGCTATAATCATAGCGTCTGCTCCTATGTACTATGGCGTGTGGCGCTATATTTTATCACTTATCGACCGAAATCGACTATGTACATGGCGCCAGAAACCTATATATTATGGCGTCTGGCGCTATGTGTTTTTTCAGTGAAGATGATCCAGCTCGCATCCAACAAAAGGCCACGAGCCTTCTCAGTTCAGATCATCTGGAGGCAATGTTGCCAACTTTTTTCCAGCCGTTGTAGCTAGATTTGAGGGAAAAAATAGCTAAAAATAGCTAAAATGTTCACTTTGTAGCTAAAAAGTGTAGCTAAATTCAACAATAAAAAACTCAAGGTTCTGGAAAACAGTTTTATTAAGCTAATCTGTATAATTGATATGGAAAAATATTAGATGTACATCGTATTATGAGTAGTTTATTAATTTAACAGTATAAAAGAGTATAAAAATCGTTGAAGAGCTTATTAAGTTCAACAGAATTCTATTCTATTTTTTTATTCATGAAAGAAGTATCCTTTAAAATGGGTTGAAGAAATAGGAGATATAAAAAGTTTTTGATTGTTATACTCCTTGTAAATCATTTTTGCTGAATAACATTCTTTTGATGTTTGGACTATGCTGAAGTGGAGTTTTAGCCATAGTTATTGGTTACTGATCCTTGATACTGATCCCGTTATTGACAACCACCTCGTTTACGAACTCCATATCATCTTTAGAGGAAATTAGAGAACCAATTATACATTTCTGCATTTGAAAATTGTAAGATTTGGGGAAGAAACGATCCTCAAGCTGCAGAAACTGAAACCTGAACAGAATGACAAGCTCATCTTATTAATATTAAAAAAGAATTTTGACGACTTAATTTTTTAAATACACCGCTATTGAGTCCGACTATAACACTTGCTTTCTCTGTCATATTTGTAATATTTAGGATGTAGTTTTCTAAGCACGTGTTTATGGCAGTAGAAATACTTTCAACAGCTCCCCTTTCTAGCTCTTTCAAGTAAATTGTAATAAATTTTTGCTAAATATTACTAACATATCCGTAGACTCGTCAATTCAAATATAGTTATAATATGGTGTTTTTTGGGTTGTAAGACACCCCTGGCTTTCTCCACACTTTAAAAGGATGTTCTTGGCGTACAAAATTCTACATTTGCTTAAAACACCGCCACAAAGTCCTGACCTCAATCCCATTGAGCACATGCGGTACATGCTGGAAAAAAGGATTAGGATTCATTATATTAGCTCAAAACCTAAGTTGAAACAGGCTCTTTAGCAGAAATGGGCGAAAACAGAGCCAAGCTATGCAAAAATACTTGTAGAATTGATGCCGCTCTGCCTTAAAACCGTGATTAAAAATAAAGGCTGCCCAACTAAATATTATCAAAAAAAGTATCTATAGTTTTTAAGATTTTTCATAAACTGTTTCGTAAGTGTACGAAGTCTTTATTGGAGGCAAATTGTCGACTTTGTTTTATTTTTAGTTAATAACTTTGTAATGAATACTTTAAATGGATTAGTTTTGGTTTCTAAATTAAATAAAAATGTTTAATGAATAAATCTGTATTAAAACTTTTTTAAATTTCTTACAATAATTTATTGTTTTTTAACACTTGCGTTTCAAATAGCTGCTGTACGGGGAGATTATTGGTACACTGTAATTAGTATCGACTTTCATATCCTAATGTCCTCTCAATGGACGAATAACAATGATATTAAATTAGTTTCAAAAGTGATATTTGTAAGTGGTAAAAGACATATTTTTGACTTGAGAGTGCAACAATCCTCGTGAACAATATCTGGTCTTCTGTACGCATCCTCATCATATCACTGTTTTTTATCATCGCTTATCTCCTCTTCAAAATTAAGTTTTATCTAGTTCAATTTAGTTTCATAAATTTATTATTTTAATGTTTCTAATCCGACTCAAGGAATGCTGTTTGCTTGCTCCCGTCTTGAGCGAGCAAACAAAACGAAATCTGATAGAATAGTTGCGATTAGCTCCACACGTCGGCTGAGTTGCACTTTTGAGCCTCCATTTTCTTGATAAACCGTTGTGCTTCGGCCTCTGACTTATTTCCTTTGCTGGATGCTGACTTTGAGCAGAATAATTCTAACATCGATTGCCATATTTTTGGCGTCGCTGTGAGAACAGAATTAATGAGTAATGGAAAGGGATAATCAAGTGAAGCAAACGTACCCACCCATGTGTTCTCACCAATAAATAACCTTCCGAATTAATCTGAATGTGTGACGTAAATTTTGTGTGCTTGATCCCGAGAACAAAGTGGCGGAACGGCACCAGACCAGTTCCCGGGCCTATCATTATAATTGAAATCTATGGCTTCGTTGGAAGTCTAAACTGACTGACTATAGTAAGTATCATTTGATATTTACTCATATAAGTACTGTCGCAATGAGTACGGGACTTATATCAATACTTGGTTCTGATACTACTTTAAAGTAAAAGTATCGATACTTTCTTTCGATATCGTGTCCCTACGCACGTTCCAAAGTGAAGAAATTTATTGTAGGATTTCAAATGTGTTCTTTTCAGTAATTATCTTCTATTCCCGGAAAGAACAAGAATACAATGAGTATGAGAGCGAACAAAAATGCAGCTGTATAAGCTGTGCTATCTTCAAATACAAAGATATGATGTTAATAATATTGAAATACAATATATGAAAGTTTATGTATGTAGAAAATTTTGGAAAATTCGTCATGCACTGGAAAATTATTCAAATGTCAAATATAGATCATTTATATGATGATTGAAATATAGATACACAATTTTTCAAATATAAATCATTTATATCTTGAATAACAACTTTTCAAATTTTGTCTTTGTTGTCCATTGTGCCAAAGAGATGAAAAATTAGATATTTGTGTTTTAGGTGAATCATTAGCTTTCTTTTCTTCTGCGTTATGAATTATTTTTACAACAATAAAAATACACAAAGAAAATTATTATATTATAAGTTTAACCAATGCATTTAATCATAACGATTAATTAAAGAATAAAAAAACTAAAAAGTAATGTGCTAAGCACTTATACACTAAATTCGCGCTGTTTCACCTTTCTTTTGGGACTACGTGATAATGACCAAGTAAATCGAAGCGTGTCTGATTCTCGTGAGATTGGTTAAGGATAATTAATGATATAGGCTGTTTTACTAAAAAAGGCAAAACTTTGGAAAAATTAGGTGAAAGCTGAATTTTGGTGTGAACTTTGATACTGGTGTGCTGAACAAAATGTCAAAAGTCCTCATCGATCCGAGTGCTGCGTTACTTTTTATACGGGGTCAAATTTATGGCAATCATATTTGAACATTTTTTATTTGGCGTCAAGTACGTTTCTTTTTAATTCAATTAATCTGACCTCATTTCAATAACGCTGTATCAAAGTGTGTCTTGCTTGTTTTAATGTTTTATTTTTCATTCAATGATGAAAATATTGATATGTAAATAAGATTTTTATAATAAAGTGGAATCATTTTTATTGAATGTGGGGGATTATTTAATTTAAATAAGATTCGTCTTTTATTTAAAAGTGTTTCAACTTTTGATTTGAATTTGATTTTATAAAATTTTAAGTGATTAAATTTTTTTGAGTGTACCATTAATTATTCATATGAGTAACATCTATCAAGAAAATATGTAGCACTGAAAGAAAAATCTTGGTAAAATCAATAATATTCCTTAGTTGTTTTTGCGTCAACTACGGGCTATAGTTAAAACAACCATAAAAAAATAGTTGATTACTTTTATGCACCATGACGCGTGGTTGATAAACAACGTCCGTGGTGCAAAAAAGTAAGCAACCACAAACAATGGTATTCCAACCATATACATAGTACGAAATATAGGCAGGGGAGGCGTGAATGCCGCAGTTGAATTTGGTGAAACACAATGCAGCGACAATGTCGCTGTCAATGCAACCAAGGCACCTACCAAAATTAATTTTTTATTCTTTCGTATTGCTGAATATTGTTGTACGAGGATTAGGTTGGCTTATCACAATACTCATCAGCCATCGCTTGTCTATTCTACCAGACCATTCAACCTAATTCAAATAGATTTAATTCAACCTAGTGGTGATGTCAACCTTTGGTAGGTATCACTGCTAGCGGTGCGGCAAAATTAGAAATTTGGCAAATTCTGCCGCTGCTGCAAATTCTGCCGCTGCCACAAATTCAGCCGCAGCCATTGTGCGCGTTACCATACAAAACAGTGCATTCTAATTTTTTTACTGCACTTTGCCGCAGCCCATTGTTTTGCCACAGCGGAAAACGCTGTATTGTGAAGAAAATAGCGTCATACAACGTAATATAAAGGCTTCACAGCATAACATGAATATGAATTATATCGAAGAGCAAACCGAACACAATTTTGCCATGTATCATATGAAACTTCTATGATAGAATAATAGCATGAGTATGAGGAGTATGAAAAATCAACAGTTTTCCTTAGTTGTTTTTGCATCAACTAGGGCTATAGTTAAAACAACCATAAGAAAATCGTTGATTACTTTTATGCACCATGAAGCGTGGTTGATAAACAATTGAACAATTGATTCATTCGAAGCATGAAAAGCGTCCAAATGTTGAAACCATTCTACTTTCCGTAGAATAATTCCAAAGACGTTGCTTACTGAATTACGTTTGTTGAAATCAACTATTGCAAAGTAGTTTAAGTACCATAAAAACTGATGATAATTCGAAACGTTGAAGTTTGAACTATTTTTCGTGGTTATGAAACAATTAAAACAGTTGATTTCATGAACGTTGCGATATTTTTTGTATAACCAGAGCCAACTACTTTTATATCGTTAAATTAACTATATTAACATAGTAAAAATAACTATTTTCCTTAGTTCGTTTAACGATTTTGAATGAATCATTGCAATACTACTAAAAATAGTTGAACCAACCAAGAGTTTTTCTTTCAGTGCTATCCCTGTAATTTTCGATATAGTCATCGGAGGAAATCGAGATTCATCGGTTAGGTTAATTTTGACATGAAGCAGTTCTGGTAGACTTTGAGTTACACTGCTGGTAGAGTGCTGTAAGCACTGAGCATTTTCATCATTTATGTTATAAGAGATGCTACTTTCAAAATTTTGTAAGGTAAGCATCGGATATTGAATATGAGGAACAAGTGTTAAACTTCCCTAAATTCTGAAATTCATGTAACCCTGAAAAGCTTTGGACCCTATAAGTTTCAATGCATTCTTGAGATCAAACAGGTACATAACCTTTCAAGCAGGTTGCCTGTAATAAGGAGCATTTGTTGTAGAATATATACTCAAAATCTGCATGGAGGACTATAGTATATGGCGTGGAGGGCTATAAGCATAGCGTCTGCTCCTATATACTATGGCATGTGGCGCTATATTTTATCACAAATCGACTGAAATCGACTATGTACATGGCGTCTGGCGCTATGTGTTTTTTGAGTGCACCAAATATAAATTCCACCAAATATAAATTCGATAAATTCGAGTCAACATATTCACTATTGAATGTTCCTGCTCTAGTGTGAAAATTCACCGGTCGAAGTACCGAAAATATCGTAGCCAGTACTTCAGTTCAAAATGAGTCAAATCAGAAGGTTAAGCTGAGAATCTATGTAGAAAGTGAAATGATCAAAAGGCCAGGTGTGTTATGGAAATTAGCTCCAAAACATCCATCGTTTCAAATATGTTTGCAATGGTCATATAAACGAAATTGAATGTTATACTCAATTTTAAACTGTGCAAGCCATATTACATGGCTCATGGCAGTATGTAATATAGCGTGTGGGGCCATAATTTCTGCACCATGTAATTATGGCGCTAGGAGCCATACTGCATAGCTCAGGGCACTATGTACATTGCGTGTGGGACCATAAATGCTGCGCCATGTTACATAGGACCACGCGCTATGAAGATTCTGACATTATGGCGCTGGGAGCCATATTGCATAGCTCAGTGTACTATGTACATAGCGTATGGGGCCATAAATAATGCGCTTTGTTACATGGATCTGGGTGCCATGTGGATTTTTTTCAGTGTACATAGTCTCATAACATAATCTCCGCACAATTCATTAAGGTAGCATTAGCTTTCAAGTGTTGTACTATCTAGTACTATCTAAATTGTGGAAAATGGGGACTATATTACTTTTTTTTTGTTTTGTAGGGCTATAATGCATTTCGTTGGGGTCTGTAATACACTGCGTTAAGTACGGTAATATGGCATTTTTTTACTTTTTGGCCATTTATAATAGTGTCAGGTACTGAATTTGATCACAAATATAATTTCAACTATGTCTATTGCAACCAAAGTATATAAATTATGGTCTCCGGCGCAATTTTTCGTGTGTCAGGATGAAATTTCTTATGAAACACCGGTCCTTTCAAGACCTTCTCTCTTTGAACACTTTCAAGATACAGTACACTTTTAATACTTGCATTCAGCTGCGCAATGCCCTGTACATAACGCTAAGCATACAATTACTTTTAAAAAATATGATATTGGATCGCTTACGATCAACTAAACTTTAAATAGTGAAACGTGGTCTGTTTCAATTATTAACTCATTTCAAATGTGTTTTGAAAAGTCAAAGATTATTGAAAAACATCAGCAAATAAAGAAATTAATTATTTTGAAAATTATAACATTTAATATTATATTGATTTAATGATCAAAGAGCTAAAGTTTCAGCTTTTAATACTTTAAAATACGTTCCCATTTATTTTCTGGCATCCACTCCAAAGTTAACACAGTACAAGCATTTCCTGTAGTGTTGAAAATTTATATTTGAATTTCGTAAATCATTTTGTTGGATTCATTTTGCAAAAGTAAAAACTTGTCGTGGAAAAATGACAAGGAACTAGAAAATCTGGGCCAGAAATATTTTCCGATCCAATATATTTTCTTATGAAAACAACGATCAAGAGTAAATTTCAAATCAAATTACATGTGGTGCAGTTTTTTTAAAAATATATTTCACTTGAATTATAGTTTTTGTTCGTTTATAAGTATTTAGTTTGGTTGGCCAGGTAACCTCCATAGCCTCCATTTTTAAGAAGCGATTAATATTGCTTCAATAATACTTATCAAATCATGCAATCTTCATTTTCTTAAAATTCAGCTATAAATTTATTTCGTTTGGAAGAATATATTTTGGCTGTTAATAAAATAATGTAAGTTAAATAATTAGCTTAATTTATTTTAGCATGGTATAAATTACCCTAAGAAACAATACACTTACATAAATAAATGAATTAATTACACTACATCACCTCAAATTTTTGTCTTAGTAATATATGTGCATTATAATAAAACTTGCAGGTGAAAACAATGATTATCGTCAATCGAACCAGCTTCAGCATTCCATTTGTCAAAGCTTCAGAGCTAAGACATAATATTCCATCAAACAATACCTGAAAAGTTTAATCTTCAAGGAATTTCATTATGCTGCATTATATATTATCTTTTTATGCAATCATAAGCATTGTCAAAATATTTTATGTTCTTACTGTAGTCTGACGCATTTCTTAAAACATCAAAAAAGACGTTCACAATCGCCACCCTTCCTACATTCTAAACTTTTTCTGTCGTCATACAAAAGCGATTCCCTCTTCTAAACTCTATTTCATAAATTACATTTTCCTGATTTCAATTAAATCCAAATTCGAAGGGTGCTAAAATGAATTACACGACTTCCTTCTCGCCAAATTTGCACTTCCTTAGTGTATTTCTTGTTGGCAGCCATCTCTTGAACGTCACACAAGGGATTTTGTTTCTTTTATTGGTCTTTGTATATTACTTGGCATTGGTTTTGTAGTGTCTGACAGACAAATGAAAACCCTTAAGGCGTGGTTATAAGGAAGCGAGAATACCCATCCTTTCCTGAGACCCGGACGGACGATGGAATTATACCGCCAAAAGGATGGGCGAAGCGAACCGGCCCTCTATCCGGTTATAATGGAGAATGTGATAAGCTACCGCCTCATACCACTACTCTCGTTCGTTCCGTCATATTAAAGTATACAGGACATTTAAGATGAGGGCATCGGGAACGGCATAGATTATATTTGAAATGTTGGTTCTTTTCCTTTTGCCAATCTCGGAGCTCTGTAGTGACTGCGATGGTGACGGGTCTATCTGTAAGGATCTGGCCGGCCGACTACTTAGAGTGTTCTGTATTTCAGGATGTCATATGCAGTCGCTACTGGCGTTCAGTTTTCCATGTGTGATTTCTTGATGTTTAATCGTTTGAATAGAGTTTTGTATAACCACATGTAAACGAGACTTGTGACTATTGCCAAATGAAATGCAGGTTCACTCAATCGCATAAGAAAATGGATTGCATGCAAGCGATTTTCGATGGGAGTATCTTGCAATTATATTTGTTCCTACCACTTGGCGTAAGCTGTAAATGCCAGTTATATTAGACGGAAGATTGTATTATGTTGATCCATTGTAACTACTTATCTAGATTCGACAACTAATTTTGTGGGTTATGCAATTTTCGGGCTAGTTGCAGCAAATATTCTAATGCATGTGGTATGTATCTTCTCCGCACGATATTAGAAAAACAAAGCGTAATTTAGTTGGTTCCTTGCTGACGACTGGAGAAACAGACAATTTAGTCGAAAATGCATGCAATACAATTTATAGTGGTATATAGTTTAAATACAGTAGTCCAACAACCGGCTCTCCCAGAAATATTCCAATTTAAGTTTAACTACCACAACATTCTCTATTAAGCAATTTTCATAAATTCTATAGCAGTAGTGTCTAACGAAATAGTCTTTCAGATATGTTCGTCGTTTCTAAACAAATTTCAGCACTAGTCCAGACTTTTGCCGTAGCTTCAATCCAAGTATGTTGGGTAGTGCTTGCACATATTCTGCACATAAGGAAGCATTGTGGTATGAGAGGCGGGTGACAATTTAGATTGTGTCCTTTTCCGTAGATTTCTTGTATCCTTATTATACTATTTGTAATATTAAAACATGAATGACATGATGGCATTGCGACGAACGAAGTCATATGTATATTTTAGTAATTTCCTGTACGAATGAAGTTGTGTATTTTGTATGTTTCGATAGACTAGTGCATTATTTTCAGTGGTTAGAAGAAGTGAGAGCTGAAAATGGCTTTTCTTTAAACGATTGCTGAATCTATCACATACGATAATAGAACTATTCGGAGATGATAAACCATCAACTTTTTCCTGTTTCGATACTAATCATACGAAAGGTAGCCTATTCTACCCGATGGTGTTCTGCGTTATGCGTAGATTGTTGAGCTCAGTGCAAAAAGAGCGTCCGAAAAATTTTCCGTTTCTTTTTAAAAAGCACTTCTATATGGAAGCAGGCTAATTCATAATTTACCTTCTCACCTTGAGACGACTCTTAGGCCAATGACAAACACAGCGGTTTTTGCGAGGCGTTTCCCGAGAGGAAAACCGAGTCGGTATAGTCGTACATTACTTTAGCATTGTGATGACACACACCGCGGTGCGAACCGCCTCTCGGTTTCGGAATCGCGTCGGTTGATGAGAGAAATGACCCACCGACTCGGTTTTCGAGCGTTTTTCGATGAGTTCATTGCTGCGTAGTCCGATCGAGCTGAAATTTTGTGGATGCATTGATGAATGCATGGGATAGGGGAAGGAAAATCTGATACTCCGACGTAATTTTTAACTGAACCGACTCGATAAACGCTTCTGAAAACTGCGGTGTGTGGCAGCCGACGCGCCAAACCGAAGCGTTAAACGCTTCGGTGAAACCGAACTGTCTGTCATTGGCCTTAGGCCAATGACAGACAGTTCGGTTTCACCGAAGCGTTTAACGCTTCGGTTTGGCGCGTCGGCTGCCACACACAGCAGTTTTCAGAAGCGTTTATCGAGTCGGTTCAGTTACAAATTACGGCCAATGACAGACAGTTCGGTTTCACCGAAGCGTTTAACGCTTCGGTTTGGCGCGTCGGCTGCCACACACAGCAGTTTTCAGAAGCGATTATCGAGTCGGTTCAGTTACAAATTACGTCGGAGTATCAGATTTTCCTTCCCCTATCCCATGCATTCATCAATGCATCCAGAAAATTTCAGCTCGATCGGACTACGCAACAATGAACTCATCGAAAAACGCTCGAAAACCGAGTCGGTGGGTCATTTCTCTCATCAACCGACGCGATTCCGAAACCGAGAGGCGGTTCGCACCGCGGTGTGTGTCATCATAATGCTAAAGTAATGTACGACTATACCGACTCGGTTTTCCTCTCGGGAAACGCCTCGCAAAAACCGCTGTGTTTGTCATTGGCCAAAAATGGCTCGAAATGTAGCAGCTTCATTTCTTTGCACAGTTCAATCTTGAAAGAAATAATTATCTTTTCAATGATGACAACAAGAGGATCATTTCTATAATCTTTAGAACGTAGTAAACTTCTTCTTTGTAGAAATATACCGTGTATTACTGCAAGCGACAAGCGCTGCCTTTAGTCAATTAGGGGGTGTTGACGGACATATTTGGAATGCTCATCACATGTTCTACACTGAAAAAAATTCACATGGCGCCCAGAGCCATGTAAGGCCAATGACAGACAGTTCGGTTTCACCGAAGCGTTTAACGCTTCGGCTTGGCGCGTCGGCTGCCACACACAGCAGTTTTCAGAAGCGTTGATCGAGTCGGTTCAGTTAAAAATTACGTCGGAGTATCAGATTTTACTTCCCCTATCCCATGCATTCATCAATGCATCCAGAAAATTTCAGCTCGATCGGACTACGCAGCAATGAACTCATCGAAAAACGCTTGAAAACCGAGTCGGTGGGTCATTTCTCTCATCAACCGACGCGATTCCGAAACCGAGAGGCGGTTCGCACCGCGGTGTGTGTCATCACAATGCTAAAGTAATGTACGACTATACCGACTCGGTTTTCCTCTCGGGAAACGCCTCGCAAAAACCGCTGTGTTTGTCATTGGCCTTACATAGGACCATGCGCTATGTAGATTGTGATATTATGGCGTGGGGCGCCATATTGCAAAGCTCAGAGTACTATGTACATAGCGTATGGGGCCATAAATAATGCGCTTTGTTAGGCCAATGACAAACACAGCGGTTTTTGCGAGGCGTTTTCCGAGAGGAAAACCGAGTCGGTATAGTCGTACATTACTTTAGCATTGTGATGACACACACCGCGGTGCGAACCGCCTCTCGGTTTCGGAATCGCGTCGGTTGATGAGAGAAATGACCCACCGACTCGGTTTTCAAGCGTTTTTCGATGAGTTCATTGCTGCGTAGTCCGATCGAGCTGAAATTTTCTGGATGCATTGATGAATGCATGGGATAGGGGAAGGAAAATCTGATACTCCGACGTAATTTTTAACTGAACCGACTCGATCAACGCTTCTGAAAACTGCTGTGTGTGGCAGCCGACGCGCCAAGCCGAAGCGTTAAACGCTTCGGTGAAACCGAACTGTCTGTCATTGGCCTAACATGGCGCAGTATTTATGGTCCCACACGCTATGTACATAGTACCCTGAGCTATGTAGTATGGCTCCCAGCTAGGGATTCCAATCCCGAACCATATTTTCAATCCCGGGATTACGGGATTATAAAATCTCAAATCCCGGGATCCCGGGATTCCGGGATTTGAAATTCAAAATACAACACAACAAAATAAGTCAAGTTTCTAGTAAACAGATTATATAATTTGCCATCATTTCAAAACTACAACAATAAGTAAGCTCAAAACTGGATAAAAAATTGCATTATTACTAATTTATATTATTGATGCAAATAAAAACAATAATTTTAGTTATCCAAAACGTTGACAGTATGAAGACAGATATTAAAAATTACATCTATTACAAATTACAACAAAAAATCACGACCAAAAACCACAACAACAAAACACAACTCTTAGAATTGAGATACATAATAAAGTAACATATAAAAAATTCGGCCAAAGTTCAATGGGTTTTTCGGAAGTAACATTGAAGCAATAGCAAAGCATCTAAAGTATCGTCTCCAAGCCTGCTTCTAAATTTATTCCCGATTTTGGACGCCACGGAAACGGTCGAGAAATATTGGTACGCCTGCTCCAAACTATGCAAGTGCCACCACTTTCGAAAAGATTCATTTCTTTTGCAATGGTTTTAATTAGATTAGTTTCTGGCGGCATTTCATGATTGATTATTTTCATACTTTTGCAGCTCTTCTTGTAGCGTTAATTGACGACTACCTTGTTCTGGATTCAATATGGTTATCTTCTGGGTTCTCTTCATTTCTTTGGCTCCAAGCATAGGGTTCAGCATCTAGATCATTGAAGTATTTTTTTTTAATATTGGCGTTGCTTGGTTTCCAAAATAGAGATTCTATTTCCCTTGGTAAATTTTCGCTGGCACAATGTAGATTCTGGAGATAGCTTAGCTAACCAGATAGCTCAGTACATGGACGCTCTTTTATTCGGTCCAATATTGCAATTTTCATAGCATTCAGAAGAATATACCGTTTTTCTCCTAACAGCCTAAATACAAATATTGATGAAGTATTAGCAGTGCATAAATTTGCAAGTCTGCGACTAAAGGCCGTCACAGCCAATTTCACAGGGAGTAAAACTTCAATAATTTTCTGAATCGAATCAAACTCTGTTGCTTCTAATTGCTCTGAATATTGCAGGCCTATTAATGTATACTATTTTTCAAAATGGGAAACTATTCGAGCATTGTCAAGAGACTATTTCATCTTGTTTTACAATCCATTTAAAGGAGACAGTTAAATGCCTTGATCGGATCCGACATAGTTTTAAAGATCGTTATTATTTTTCGTTGGAGCTTTTTTAAAATATAAAACTACCTAACGAACTTTCTTTATGTATGCGCTGATGCACGGAGAGAAAAGTGTAATGAAATTATACAAAATTTGCAATTAATTTTATTGCAATAGTAGTAATTTTTTGCCCCATTACCTTTGTAATCAATTGCACTACACATTTTACTACTTTGTTGTGAATTATGTATACGTGAATGTCTCTACTACAGCGCAATGAACATGTGTGAGTTGTAGTATGTAGTGGAATTGACTATTATTTGCAGGAAAATAGTAAATTTTCATCAAATTTGTAATAACATTCATGTTTTCATATCGAATTTTCGGAATAGTAAGTTTTATTATCCACTGTAGTAAAAATCATTGTCGCAATTTCTCTCCGTGTGTCCTTCGTCTGATCTAGCGTGTCTTGCAGGCGACCGGTTTCAACGTAGTTAGCTGATTCAGGACCATCCAAATCTTCGTGGTCGTCGTTCAGACTATCGGCTGCTTCATCAATTCTTTAATCTGGAATGGACCTCATATTATAGCAAACATCACAAACTGCCAAGTGGATGCTATGCGCCAAACAAATATGTTGCTCTGTACCAACTAGTCTCCGTACTTTTTGCATTTCGTTTGACCCATCAGTTACGATGGTAACAATGTCTTTTCCTAGAGAAACAGTAAACTCATATCTAGGTAGTTTCCAGCTGTCATTGATATTCTTACTCGCACCAAGCTCCAGTAAGAATTTACTAACTAGATGTTTATATTTATATAGCGCCTATTTGCAGTCAAGGTCCATTCATCAAACATCAAACTGAACCGTTCACCTGAGATACTAGCCTGTTATATCTTATTTTTTATTATTTTCTCTATCCTGCTTGCATAGCCAACAACCTTTTTTTGATTGTTGTTAAGGATTTTGGTGAATCTGTGTATGCATTCGCTAGTATTAATTTCCTCAAATCATTCGATGTAACGAATGCACTAAATGCAAAACAGTCCATACTTATTTATTTACAAACCCCTTTGTATTCTCTTGTTAACTGTTACATCGGTTTGTTTTGCTCTATTCTTTACGCATTATGATGTGAGCTAATTGTTTTCTCATAAATATGGATTCTATTTGCACTTTTCGAGTCTTGCTGTAACTTGATTGCCGATAATGCTTGACTCCCGGCCCCGAAATCCCAGCCAATTTCTGATCCCGAAAATCCCGGGATTAGAACTCATCAATCCCGGGATTTTCGGGACCAGAAATAGGCCGGGATCCCGGGATCCCGGGAACCGGGATCCCGGGATTGGATTCGCTACTCCCAGCGCCATAATTACATGGCGCAGAAATTATGGCCCCACACGCTATATTACATAGTGCCATGAGCCATGTAATATGACTCATGGCACTCCAATTATAACTCGCAGCCATGCTGTGTGAGGAGATGTATAAATGTCAGCAAGCTTCTTGGTTATAGGAGAGGATATGGTCTTTGATGCAGTTGATGATAGTTGAATTCCATCGCCTATCATCAACTGCTCTACCTTCAGATGCTCAGGACAGAGAAGGCTCGTGGCTTTTTTTGGCTGGATCATCTTCATGTAGCGATTACATATTGGCCGAGGCCCAGCGAGCTGAAGTCAGACGAGACCACCAACATGTGGACGGCATTTGACCAGTGATGCCAATTCAGCTATTTTGTAGCTAGATTTAGCTACAAAAAGAACCTGTTTAGCTACATAATTTTTCATTTAGCTATTGGCTACAAATTTAGCTACAAATTTATAGATTATAAATAATTTAAATTTTTACTTTGATTGCATTAACTTACACTATTTTATTAACATTTAAAACACTCAGTGCTTAAAAATAATTTCCTCAAACTCTAAGGTAATCGTCAATGCTTTGGGTAGTACAATAGTATTACTACTATAGTACATACATAATATAGTACATCTTTCTGGGCATAGAACAATAATAATCTTTTACGAACGGTTTTATTTCTTTTGTTCGATGCGAAGAAAAACCGTGAGTTTTAACTCATTACGAATAAACTAAAATAGATAAGACAAACGAAATATGTTTAATATAGAATACACATTATCTGCCTTAATTTGAAGCCAAGAACCGAAAAATTCGGGCGTAGACATAAAGTTGATATAAAACGTAGACAAAGTGCTCGCACAAAACTCTAGAAGACATAAAAAATCGTGCTCAGTAGTAAAATCAAACGTTAGAATTGTGCTAGCTATGTTTTTTTTTCATTTTGTAGAATTTTTCAACACAGCGAAAAATAAAGACTATATTTTCTGAGTTGGGGGCAGTTTGTTTCCATACTTCACATCGGATTTAAAGGCAGATTTTGATAACTGTATTTCCAGTATTTTATTTGACGAGTCTACGGACATTTTAGTGATATTTAGCAAAAATGTATTACAATTTACTTGAAAGAGCTAGAAAGAGGAGCTGTTGAAAGTATTACTACTGCCAAAAACACGTGCTTAAAAAACTACATCCTAAATATTATAAATATGACAGACAAAGCAAGTGTTATGGTCGGAGTCAATAACGGTGTATTAAATTAAGTCGTCAAAATCCTTTTTTAATATTAATAAGATGAGCTTGTCATTCCGTTCAGGTTTCAGTTTCTGATGCTTGAGGATCGTTTCTTCCCCAAACCTTAAAGTTTTTACCTGCAGAAATGTATAATTGGTTCTCTAAATTCCTCTGAAGATGATACGGAGTTCGTAAACGAGGTAGTTTTCAATAACGAGATCAGTATCAAGGATCATTAACCAATAACTCTGGCTAAAACTCCACTTCAGCATAGTCCAAACATTAAAAGAAAGTTATTTAGCAAAAATGATTTACAAGGAGTATAACAATCAAAAACCTTTTATATCTCCTATTTCTACAACCCATTTGAAAGGATGCTTCTATCATGAATAAAAAAATAGAATAGAATTCTGTTGAACTTAATAAGCTCTTCAACGATTTTTATACACTTTTATACTGTTAAATTAATAAACTACTCATAATACGATGTACATCCAATATTTTTCCATATCAATTATACACATTAGCTTAATAAAACTGTTTTCCAGAACCTTGAATTTTTTATTGTTGAATTTAGCTACACTTTTTAGCTACAAAGTGAACATTTTAGCTATTTTTAGCTATTTTTTCCCTCAAATCTAGCTACAACGGCTGGAAAAAAGTTGGCAACACTGCATTTGACTGCTCGTCACGAAATTGTATTGACTCGTGCTCAAAACACACTCCGATTGGAAGTCGCAAGAGCCCCGGCGAGACCTCTCAAAGTCGCTTGTCTGGACCGTCCCCACACTCGGGCTCGCCAGCTTTCGCCTGGTCTCGGCAAATATGTATTTTCCACATCAGATGCACTGAAAAAACACATAGCGCCAGACGCTATAATTTAAAGACTTCTGGCGCCATGTACATGGTCGATTTGTGATCAAATATAGTGCCACACGCCATAGTACATAGGAGCAGACGCTATGCTTATAGCTGTCCACGCCATGTACTATAGTCCTCCACGCCATCTGCATGGCGTGGAGGACTATAGTTTATGGCGTGGAGGACTATAGTACATGGCGTGGAGGGCTATAAGCATAGCGCCTGCTCCTATGTACTTTTCGCCATGTATTATGGCGTGTGGCGCTATATTTTATCACAATCCCCAAATCGACTATGTACATGGCGCCAGAAGTCTATAAACTATGGCATCTGGCGCTATGTGATTTTCAGTGTAGTTGTAGAAAAATTAGCCAACTTTTGTCGACTGTCGAATTTTCAACAGAGGAAACCTTTTTCTCTTTCTTCAATACATCTCGCAGGACTATGTATATTTGTGACAAATTTAGGGACTGTGATAAAATATAGTGCCACACGCCATAATACATGGCGAAAACTACATAGGCCGACACGCCATGTACTATAGTCCTCCACGTATGGGGCCATAAAAATGCGCTATGTTACATGGCTCTGGGCGCTATGTGGATTTTTTTCAGTGAACAGAGTAAAATATGTATCAGAGTAATATATGTAACGCGGAAAGAGACCGGAAGAAGAAACGGTCGTCAAAAGCAGCTGAAGACTAAGCCATCCTCGTGAAATAAATCGGTGTGAATAGTCCTGCGAGATGTATTGAAGAAAGAGAAAAAGGTTTACGCTGTTGAAAATTCGACAGTCGACAAAAGTTGGCTAATTTTTCTACAACTACACTGAAAATCACATAGCGCCAGATGCCATAGTTTATAGACTTCTGGCGCAATGTACATAGTCGATTTGGGGATTGTGATAAAATATAGCGCCACACGCCATAATACATGGCGAAAAGTACATAGGAGCAGGCGCTATGCTTATAGCCCTCCACGCCATGTACTATAGTCCTCCACGCCATAAACTATAGTCCTCCACGCCATGCAGATGGCGTGGAGGACTATAGTACATGGCGTGGACAGCTATAAGCATAGCGTCTGCTCCTATGTACTATGGCGTGTGGCACTATATTTGATCACAAATCGACCATGTACATGGCGCCAGAAGTCTTTAAATTATAGCGTCTGGCGCTATGTGTTTTTTCAGTGCATCTGATGTGGAAAATACATATTTGCCGAGACCAGGCGAAAGCTGGCGAGCCCGAGTGTGGGGACGGTCCAGACAAGCGACTTTGAGAGGTCTCGCCGGGGCTCTTGCGACTTCCAATCGGAGTGTGTTTTGAGCACGAGTCAATACAATTTCGTGACGAGCAGTCAAATGCCGTCCACATGTTGGTGGTCTCGTCTGACTTCAGCTCGCTGGGCCTCGGCCAATATGTAATCGCTACATGAAGATGATCCAGCCAACAAAAGCCACGAGCCTTCTCTGTCCTGAGCATCTGAAGGTAGAGCAGTTGATGATAGGCGATGGAAGTCAACTATCATCAACTGCATCAAAGACCATATCCTCTCCTATACCCAAGAAGCTTGCTGATATTTATACATCTCCTCACACAGCATGGCTGCGAGTTATAATTGGAGTGCCATGAGTCATATTACATGGCTCATGGTACTATGTAATATAGCGTGTGGGGCCATAATTTATGTGCCATGTAATTATGGCGCTGGGAGCCATACTACATAGCTCAGGGTACTATGTATATAGCGTGTGGGACCATAAATACTGCGCCATGTTACATAGGAACATGCGCTATGTAGATTGTGACATTATGGCGCGGGGCGCCATATTGCATAGCTCAGAGTACTATGTACATAGTGTATGGGGCCATAAATAATGCACTATGTTACATGGCTCTGGGCGCCATGTGAATTTTTTTCAGTGCAGCTATGACAATTTTTTTCTCCTAAATATTGTAAATTTGCTCAGGAAAATAAAGGTTTTTTCCCTATAACTTCCGATGCAGTGCCGAAATCAAAACCAAATTTATGTGATAAGTGGATCTTGCTGTATTTCTAATTCTGTAGGAATTTCGTTGAAAAACTATGAAAGGGTTGCCAGTTATGATTAATTTCGTAATGTATTGACATTTCTTTAGCGAGCGATGCTGTCATAAAATTTCCAAATGGGAATGATCCTGCAATGACAATTCACAAAAAATATTTATTTAATTTTATTTTTATAACAGACGCTTCCATTTTGTATTCATAAGCAAAGCATTTACAATAAAATAAGCATCCGATACTTAAATTTACCGAGTTTTGGAAATTTTTCAGATGGCAGCCCCAGATATAGTTTAATCGCTGAAACTTTCGATGATATCCTTGGATGAAAACGAAATTCAAAGGATAGGTAGATTAAGCACGAGCATGTTATGGTAGATTTATTGCTGCTGTGTTGGACAAATGTTGCCAGCACTGAACATTTTCATCATTTGTGTTATAAAAAATGCTGTCAGAAAATGATATTTGTTCCTTTGAGTAAGAAATGGTTGATATGATAATACAAAGAAGGGTATAACGTCTTCACACATTTTTAAATCCATCAAAGATAATTTCTTGGAAAATTAGTTTTCTAGCGAATCTGATGCGCTATACTTTTTTTCGCATTGTCTTCGTCCCTAGCGCCGTATGTGCACTCTAAAAAGTGGGTCTAAAATTAATTCTATGATAACAGGAAATATATTCATTTTTCTGTTTAAAATAACGAATCACAATTTTTTTTACACATTAGTTGTGCATTTTTTGCTTTTACGCCAAATCAACTGAATAATAAATAGTATTTTGTAAACCTTAGCAAAAAGAGTGTACATTTACTACTTCGCTGCTTTTTTGAATCAGAAATGTTCAAATATGATTTGGCGCCATATACGTTTCTTGTTAATTCAATGATGAAAAATTTTGATTTGAAAATAAAATTTTTATAAATAAAGTGGAATTCAAATAAGATTCGCTTTTTGTTTCAAAGTGATTTCAACTTTTGACTTAAAGTGGTTCTAAAAAAGTGTTAAGGGGTGAAATTTTTCTGAGTGTATGTATTCAATTTGAGGAACGATACTATTTTTACCTTAACTGGCCATGAATCGATTCCAACGATTCCATAAGAAGGGACTGCAAGTAAACATTAGGACGTTATCAGTGAAGATGGACAGCGCATATACTTCACGCTAAAATAGAAAGTACACTAAAAAAAAATTTGGTTGAATTTTACCCTTAAAATAGTAGGAAACTGGTTTCCTACTATTAAAGATGTAAATTTACAAAAGTGCGTAAAAATAATATTTTACGTCTTAAGTGTTTAAATTTTTTTACGACCAAATCGTGTAATTTTACCCTAAAAAATGATGCAATTTTATGGCTGTGGCGCAAAGGTGAGTAGCAAACTAGTACATTTACACTCTTTTTGCTTTAATTTACAAAAAGCTGTGTATTATTCCGCTGATATGACGTAAAAGCAAGAAATGCACATCGAATATGTAAAAAAATTTGTGATTCGTTATTTTAAACGAAAAAATGAACATATTTCCTATGATCAAAGTATTAATTATAGATCCACTTTTTAGAGTGTAGGCTTGCTTCCTCTTTCAAATAAATGATCTTTCAATCATCTTTAAGGCTTACACTGCTATACATTCTATATATATCACTCTAATATTGATTATTGCTTACTCGAGGACTAATATTTTTTAATGAAGCTAAAACACAACAACAAGAATCATGTTTAGAAAATGTAAATACATTACTCATACGACTAATACATCTTTTTCACATAATGTTGATACTACATGCTTCGAAAGACATTGCACGTATGCAAAATAAATTTAATTGTTTACGACAACATAACCCGGCCGCTGTAAATCATCGAAGTTTCATCCAATTACACTTTATGAACTAAAAATCCGCTTTTCGATGCTCCCCGGCAAGTGTTGGGCTGTTCTCCAGTCTTTTGCCTTCATCACTTGCCATAAATATTATATTCGATACTATAAGAAAATTGCCACAAGCGTAAATATGAAATACGCTTAGCTATTTGCATAATAAACTTCGTCCTACATAGCGCTCTCACATTCTCCTTTAACGATAGATAAGTTTATCCATGCCTTGAGCTTGAGGGAAGGGTGTAGATTGTACGTTCGGTCAGTTTCTAGATGACCAGCATCAACAGCAGCGCCCCATTGTCGTTCCCATTCTTCGATAGAATCACCCTTACTCCGTAGCATCATTCGCATCGTATACTCATCCTCAAAAGATGGAGTGGAATAAATTGTATCGTTCCGTCGCCATCGTCGTTTACTCGCTTATTCGTTATCATGTAGAGTCCCTTCGAATATCAGTAGCTTGCTCGCTTATAGCAAGAATAGCAAGAACGGACGACTTTACAGCTTCCGATGACCAGCACACATCGTCCATTTTATTTCTAGTGCAGACATGCTTTCATGTAGGCAAATCCGTGGTGTATTTATATTTTATTTCCGATATTGCAACAAATGTTTACATTTCAAGAAGAATGTAGAAGGCAATTGTACAGATATAATTATCATGTACGAAAACAATGCCAGACCATGGGAGAATTTGTCCCGTAAGAATAGAAAACAAGAGATCTGTGAATAGACCATTGTGTGCAAAGCTCTTCCGAAAAGGATGCGACCGAAATATAAAACTTCTTAAGTGGATTCAGAGTTTTTTTTTATGTTACAAATGAGTAATTTTGAACTCGAGCATTGGGCAGAAAAAAACATTTAGTAGGTACTTTCATTTTTACCTACATTTTTTCTACCTACAGTTTTTCGATCTCTCTATTACTATCTCCAAAGTACTACAGTACACAGTACAATAATAAATGATATCTGAGATTCGTTTTCGCTTACATAAAATCAGTTAAAAACATCATTTTATTTGTCATGTCAATCGATATCAACACTAGACTTTCTACAATAAGAAAACTCTTCTCTTCATACAGTGCTATTTTACGGAAACTGCATCCCCTCAGCAATAGGGAGCATAAGAAGGTCGAACACCTCAAAAAATAGATTTTGCGTTTTTTGGCATCCCACACCCTTCCTATGCATAAAACTGAGTCGCTTTTGTCCCGGAAAAAATTATGTGTGCCTCAAAAAAATAGTTTTTAAGTCCCTGCAAACCAACGATTTTGACCGAAAAGCCAAAGAACGCGTACTATTTATTAAACTACTAATAAATTAAAAAGTAAAAAGCGTAAAAATTTTCATTTAATAGATAGAGTATAAATAGAAAGGGAAGGTTAGTTTAGGATCTAGACACTGAGGAAGAGGACAGGCTACAATCGGAATATATGAGACTAATGTCCCAGAAAAACTCATTTTTAATAATTTTCGAAGAAAATTAGTATTAAACTCGTTTCGCCGAAAATTCATATTTCTTTACATATATATATATATATATATATATATATATATATATATATATATATATATATATATATATATATATATTTATATATATATATATATATATATATATATATATATATATATATATATATATATATATATATATATATATATATATATATATAAATATATATCAGCAAAATGATTAAAGAAGATCATATCTGGAGTGGCCGATCCGATTTAGCTGAAATTTTCGGAGGACGTAGATGTATGTAGTAGGTTAAACTTTTTGGCGACGGCGAGCGTTTTAGTGAATTTTCAGGTACTCCTATATTTCCAAGCAGTGTAAATTTTTGTTAAAATAAATGTTTGGGAATGAAAATTTATTGTGTTTTAAGCTTGTCTATGATATAAAGTTGGAAATTTTGAGCCGTGTGTGGGTGCAGAGTGCCTAAAAGTAGGCAAGGATTTTTTTTCAAATTTTGATTTGTCATCACTTCTAAGAAAAACAATAGATCATTGTGAAAATTGCAGAGCGTATTGGTGTTGACTAAAGTTTAGCACACATGGATTTTCAAGATAGTGCATTTAACCCTGTAGCTACGGCTGGCTCCTGAAAAAAAACTTTCAAATCATTGACCCTCCGGAAATTTTTTTTGATTTTTGACAAGAAATTCAAATCATTGATAAATTTGAGTCATTGTCCATCATCTCAAATTGAAATTTTTAAAAGTCCGATTGGGGAAAGAACGGCAACCCATCACCAAATTACCTCTATTTTCAGCACTCAAAAATTCTGTTCACGAGAACTAACGACCGGATTATCCGATCATAATCAAATTTACAGAACATGTTGGTATTAGCAAGGACCAGGTCTGATAGAAGTGATTTTTAAATGCAAGCAACCCTGTGGCAGTGGTACCATCTTGAAAAATCATTGGGAAAAAACAGCTTTTTGGCCTATAACTTCCAATTCAGCCATCATATTTTAACAAAATTCACACTACTTGCATCTTATTTTATGTAACATAAATTTGGTTGAAAAATTAGAATAGGGCTGTCCACCATTACTGTGATTTTTGTCTCATATATCTTGCAAATTTGCTCAGCAAAATAAAGCTTTTTTCCCTATAACTTCTGGTCCAGTCATGAAATCAAAACGAAGTTCCTGCAGTAAATGGAACTTAATGTGAACCAAATGCCGTAGGAATTTCGTACAAAAATCATGAAAGGGCTGCCACCTATGACCATTTTTGTAATTTTTTGGAATCTCTTTATCAAGCGATTATGTCATTAGATTTGCAAATGGGAATGATCCTGCAATGAAAATTGACAACAAATATTAACGCTTTAAAAATTTGAAAAGTTTTGAGGGTGGTAACCCTAAAATCCTTTTCACCCATATAACTTGCAGCGCAGTGATTCAATCAAAACGAAATTTACTGGTTTGGTTTAACTTAACGTGAAGCAGATTTGGTATATATTTTGCTTTGCTGCAAACACAGGGTAACCAGCATTAGCCATTTTCGTAAATATATACATACTCATATGCAAAGCATTTGCAATAAAAATAAGAAACCAATTTTTAAATTTTCCGAGTTTTGAAAATATTTCGGATGGCAGCCTCAAACAACGTTTAACCGCTGAAACTTTCCATGAATTCCTGCGATGAGAACAAAATTCAAAGGATAAGTTTATTTAAGTAAGAGCTTGTTATGGTTAATTTATTGCTGCTTCATTAGGAAAGTGTTGCCAGCTTTGAGCATTTTCATCATTTGTGTTATAGTTGAGTTTTGTTGCTTTGGATAAGGATTGGTTGATATGATTCTACAAAAAAGTGTATAACGTCTTACCACATTTTTTTGTTACTCAAAGACAATTTCTTCCAAAAATTAGTTTTCTAGCGGTTCTGATGTGCTAGTTTTTTTGTATTTGTAATCGGTCTTATGAATTCGTGGGCGCAAAATCTGACTACCTATTTTCCCTTCATACGAACACTCACATGGAGATAAAAGTATCAGATGCAAAAGTAAAATGAAATCCCTATGCATTTTTGCCAAAGAAACAGTCTTCTCAATGTCAAAAGAAATTTCTTGTAAATTTTTATATAAAATTTTTTAAAATTTACCAGACGTCTAATTGAAAGCAAAAATATATATTCTTTTTACAAATGGTTTAACCGATAGAAGTTAAATGAATATACGCTGGATTTTAAATACTTGTAAGGCTGAAATTTAGTAGATTTTCACTTTGATTTGAATTGATTATCATTACGTCTAATAAAAATATGTACAAAAAACTGCAAAATGTGTATGCAAATATGGACGAAAAATGAAATTTGTATGAAAAATCGTGGAAATATGGACGAATGGTCGAATTATGTACGAAAAATGGACCAAAAAAAAATTGTTTGCTCAAATATTCAATCAAATTTATGGCAATGAATAACGACATAATTCTTTAAATTTTCAAACATAAATGAATGGCTACAATCTTCAAGCAATCGTTTGTACGCTGAAAATGATCTTTTGACGTCGCACGATGTGATTGGGGCGTACGTGAATGCTGCCAGCTCATTTGGGTTCATTTGATTAATTGGTTTTTCTCGCTCTGTGTCCTTTGGAACATCGCCTGTTAGTATTTCGCCAATGACTTCCAAAGTTTTCCAGCCGTTATTTTTGTTGTTAGCGATATCAAATTTCTCTGGAAATTCTTCATATTTCTCAATCCGCGGACAGACTTAAATGTTTTGATTTTATAGTGTTTTTCCAGTGTTCTTCCAGTGTTTTGATAGCTGCTGGCATGCTAGCGAAGTGGCACTTGATGAAAGCCAAATCTCTTTTCATATTTGTGCTTCCAATGATCGCTTTCGCTTTTCGAATAGATTTTGCATCATTCGAGTCCAGGGGTGAAACTATGAAACTCGAATCCAATGACATTTTCGAGTAAAGAACGAATTCGCTATTACCAAACTCATTTTGAGCTGAACTGAAGAAGATGAAAAATGTACTAGTTTCGAGTTGAAAACGGAATTATAAAACTCGAAAATACCTCGTTTGACAACTCGAAACAAATAATTTTTAGTCGTGTGCTATTTAGTGTTCGAGCTGATCAGTTCAAAAGGTTGTTTTTTTTTTTTTGGTAATTTGTTTTTTTTTTGAAGAGATTGCTTGTTTACAATATAAATATACATATATCTTAAATATTCATTTATTAAGCGGCATTTAGAATGCACACTGAAAAAAATTCACATGGCGCCCAGAGCCATCTAACATAGCGCATTATTTATGGCCCCATACGCTATGTACATAGTACTCTGAGCTACGCAATATGGAGCCCCGCGCCATAATGTCACAATCTACATAGCGTCCTATGTAACATGGCGCAGTATTTATGGTCCCACACGCTATGTACATAGTACCCTGAGCTATGCAGTATGGCTCCCAGCGCCATAATTACATGGCACATAAATTATGGCCCCACACGCTATATTACATAGTGCCATGAGCCATGTAATATGGCTCATAGCACTACAAGTATAACTGGCAGCCATACTGTGTGAGGAGATGTATAAATGTCAGCAAGCTTCTTGAGTATAGGAGAGGATATGGTCTTTGATGCATGTGGTGATAGGTGAATTCCATCACCTATCATAAACTGCTCTACCTTCAGATGCTCAGAAGGTAGAAGGCTCGTGGCCTTTTGTTGGCTGGATCATCTTCATTTAGCAAATACATATTGGCCGAGGCCCAGCGAGCCGAAGTCAGGCGAGACTGCCAACATGTGGACGGCATTTGACAGCTCGTCATGAAATCGCGTTGACTCGTGCTTAAAACCCACTCCGATCGGAAGTCGCTTGTCTGGACCGTTCCCTTACTCGGGCTTGGCAATTATGTATTTTCCACATCAGATGCACTGAAAAAACACATATCGCCAGACGCCATAATTTATAAACTTCTGGCACCATGTACATGATCGATTTGTGATAAAATATAGCGCCACACGCCATAGTACATAGGAGCAGACGCTATGCTTATAGCTGTCCACGCCATATACTATAGTCCTGCACGCCATGTACTATAGTCCTGCACGCCATGTACTATAGTCCTCCACGCCATGTACTATAGTCCTCCACGCCATGTACTATAGTCCTCCACGCCATGTACTATAGTCCTCCACGCCATGTAATATAGCCCTCCACGCCATCTGCATGGCGTGGAGGACTATAGTGCATGGCTTGGAGGGCTATAGTACATGGCTTGGAGGGCTATAAGCATAGCGCCTGCTCCTATGTACTTTTCGCCATGTATCATGGCGTGTGGAGCTATATTTTATCACAATCCCCAAATCGACTATGTACATGGCGCCAGAAGTCTATAAACTATGGCGTCTGGCGCTATGTGTTTTTTCAGTGCAGGAAACATTATATGTACATAGAAGTATTATCATAAAAAGTATGGTTTAAGTTGGAAGAAACTATTAGGTTGCTGCAGATGAAATGGCCGATTTAGTAATAAACTTTTAAACAGCTGTAACTTTTTATAAAGACAATTTATTTAATCAAAATAGGTACCAATAGATGCAACACACTTTTTCCAACGAGATACAAGTACATTTATTCCAGTTTTGTAGAAGTACGTGTTTCTGGTTCGAAGAAACTCCTCGTAGGTATTTTTGACAGCAGCTTCATTAGTAAATCTTTTTCCTGTCAAACAGTGATCCATATTTTTAAAGAAATGGCAATCTGTTGGTGAGAGGTCTGGTGAATATGGAGGGTGAGGAAGAGTCTCATAACACAACTCGTTTTGTTTTTGGATCGTTGTTCTCGAGACATGAAGTTGTGCGTTATCAAGAAGCAGTATCACTCCATCCCTGTTGATAAGCCTAGGTAGTTGGACTATCAATTTCTGATGCACTTCATCCTGTTGAGCACTGTATTTCTCAGCATTGATGGTTTCGCCAGGTTGCAAGAACGAATAGTGGATAACTCTAGCTAAAGACCACAAACAGCTACCATTATTTTCTTTGGATGAAAGCTTGGTTTCGGCATGTGTCTTGGTGCTTCATCGGCATCCAGCGATTGGGCCGATCTGCGACGATTATTGTATAAAATCCACTTTTCATCGCAGGTCAGAATTCGGTGCAAGAACGGTTCCTTTTTGTTGCGGGAGAGAAAAGAACTTGAAATCTCAATTCGACACGTCATGTTTTGCTCGGTAATATCATGCAGAACCCATTTGTCAAGCTTTCGGCAAATTGTCGAATTGTGAATGCCTGAATTTTCGGCAAGATCCCTTATGATTTGGCGGGGGTCAGACTCCACTAATGCACGCAGCTCGTCACTATCGGTCGATGGTCCTGGGTGTCCACGTGGCTCACTTCCAAGGTCCATATCTCCGGATCGAAATTTTTCGAACCACCGCCGAGTGGTTCGTTCGCTAACTATATCAGGCCCAAATGCGCTGTTGATATTCCTCGTTGCTTCCGTAGCGCTGTGCTCTAATTTAAATTCGTATAGTAAAAGTAGCTGTTTTTGATTCACCTTCCATGTTCATTTTCTCTTTTTGGTTTTACGATCAGTATGAAGTGCAAAATAGAAATGACTCCATAAACCAAGGTAGCAGTATTTATACTTCAATATGTCATATCATTTGCGCCACCTTGTGTTAACATAATGCACTAAAATTGCAGCCAACTTTATGTTATTGCTAAATCGGCCATTTCATCTGCAGCAACCTAATACATTTAAAATCGATGTATACAAACTTGAATAGATAAATTTTACACTTCCCATTATTTATGATTTATCTTAGCTACCCATTCACAGCTAGAGCAGCTCAAAGCCAGATGTGTGTCGATAGCTGGATTTGAACCATTGACTACAGACGGTTACACATCTATTAAATAAACAAGAATAAAAGTAAATTCAACATCGTCCACAAATGTTTGATGTCAAGCACAAAACATTTATTCTTACTGATCATTTCTTACTTTGCAGACACTCATTTTTAATTTGTTTATATATTTATGTAAGTGCTCACAAAAAATACATCAAGCCACAAACCGCTCAACACAGCCATTTCATAGCTTTCCCAGTCTACATGCTCCTCCACTTAACACTATCTAGCATCAAAAGCTGCCAGTAGTTTAGCCAAATTATTTTACACGTAGCTATGTTGGGTTAAATACAACTACGACAAGGAGACAACAGTAAATTATTCATTGCTACTGAATTTAATAACAGGCTGAATAAAGTTCTCGATGGAATATAGAGTGTAGGCTATATAGTGTCTTCCCATAGCGTTTAAGGATTCGCTCCCGAAAAGATATAGTGCACAACTATTTGAAAATCCACCGAAAAGCCCACAAATGTAGTTGGAACATTGGTGTTTGAACGTGTGTGAGCGGTACTACAGCTGTCCGACCAGAGAAGACTGGACGAGCATTTGGTGAAGAAAAATATGCATTTCCTATGTAGTCATGAATAGTGCATTAAATACTTTGGGAAAAATATTTTTTCTTGTGGTCATATTATGAATTTAGAAATATGGCTCTTGAATCATACTTGAACTACGAATTATATTTTAAATATTTGCATACTACAAACATAAGCGGACCTTTTTGGACAAACTTGTTTCTAATAAGCAAAAAAATAGATACGTAATGGCTTTATTTACTATGATTTCAAATCTTGATTTCTTTAAAATGCATAAATCAAGAATTTTTTAATACTTACGCAAATATGCAATTTTTCTTTGCCTTATGCCGCTAAAATAAAACCACAAAAATCATAAATAATTATTATTTTAATATATACTATTATGATGAAATTAAAATATATGTGTCTGCGTTACGAAATGATAAATAAGGAATATGCAGCAGTGGACTTTAATCTATTATGAGACTTCAATACTTACCACAATCTCATGTCACACAATATCCCATGACATTCCTATCAAAATCGAAGTGCATACTAATGTGATAACATACAAGCCGAGAAATGTTTCCCATAAAACCGAAACCTCCCTGCATACTACACTACGCAATAACTATAAACGCGATTAGATACCAGCCCCATCACATTCTGGTCTATCATTAATTTTATGATAAGTCCCCGAGAAATGGAATACTTTCCATAACAACTTTTATGCATCCTCGGTCTGACGACATTGAGGCGGATAAGACGTGGCTCAGTGACTGTGAGGGAGGAATCGATTTTCCTTGAATTTTCCAAGCAAATAAGTTTTCAACCCTTTATGTTTTCGTTACAATACGTAGAGTGAGTGCGAAACGAAAATTCGGATGAAACGTGAAAGACGTTGCTCGCTTTCGGGTTGGTTGTTTCGGGACCAGGCTATGGCGAGGACGTGGGCGGGTGTTTTGCCCAAAAGACGATCAATACTTCGTTTTAGCTAAAATATAAATAGAAGAATACCAAAACAAGACACAGGCCATCATACCAGCAGTCTTCTGTTCAGTTACGAGCCAAAGCTGTTGGGTAAGTTTTGGGGTATGTACGAAGGCTGAAGCCCAAGCAAGTGAAAGGATATAAAAGAAGAGGAAGGTCTTATGGCAGAAAGGCAGTATCATAAGGAATCCCCGAAGGATTTAAATTACGACCAAGTTTCGTGAACTAATGGAGGGACGGGAGATTAGATGTTGACTATATTGGTGAAGGTGTTTGTATTCTATGCTTCAAATGAACCTTAATACGTTTTTGCCTTTGCATGATTTATAAGGGTTTCGCCTGAAAGTTCAGATTGAAACGGTAAGATAGTGTTTGTGCTGATAAGCTTTATATAACATCGACAGATTGCTGCAGCTTGACTACAGGGAACAGAATGGAAAATTAAGAATTACGAAATGATGAGGACTAGACATTAATGCACGAGAAATGCTTGGGAGCACGTTCTGAGGAATATTTTCGATTGCTTCCGATACACGTGGGAGCTATGAAATTCGCTGCCGAACTAATTGAGCACAATAGTAAATCATTCAGATATCTGAACACATCCTACTCTCGAAAGCTGTATTCGCAGTTTATTCTTTGCAATTCTTTCGTATCGGCTGATGACAATCGACTGAAGCGGCATACATCTCCTAAAATATTAAAAAGCTGATAATTCGATATATGTACCTAGAGCTGGTTAAAATCTTACCCCGAAACATATTTGCATACGCATCTTGAAATCATTGACTGAATATCATCATGACGACCGTTACATGACATTTGAACTTTATTTTCATAATCCTAAAAACGAAATATTCCTTCTTCTCGAACATGAGAAAATAGCTTATTGAAGAATTCACCCTTTCAGTTTGCAGCATCCGTGCAACGCATCCAACTTGTTTCATGAGAAAACTTTACTACGAAACAGGTTTGTTTTTCTTGGCCGAAGACACATTTCGTCCTCGGGAAAGCACCACAATGACCGAGATGACCGCTACACTTTGGATTCTGGTCGAGTTGAAAGACAAGTTTTTATGGGAATCTTAAATTCATCTCGATTTATCCTGTAGTAATGCAGCAATGATAAAGCAAAGAGTTTTTTTCTTTTCTGGTTAAATAATGGGATTGCATATTACTCGGCAGATGGATACCGTCAATTAGTTTTGAGTAAGTTTGAATATATTTTGTGCAGAAAAAATATATCGTAACGTCTAAAATTGTACATGATGTTTATCTTTTAACTTCAATTTTTGTTAATAATATTGACTCTCCGTCCGTTTTGATTTCCAAAAATATCATTTTTTGCGCATTATATTCTACTGGATTATCCCACTCACAGTGAATTAATTACACGACTATTTAAAAAAAAATCCATTTTATAAATAAACAAAGACCATGTTTCACACATAAATTGGGGTCACAGGTATGAATCTATATATCTCTGCATGTGCTCCCTGTCTTATATTTCATGTTTCGAATTCACGGATACCTTTTTTGCGTGCGTTGTCTATTAACGTGACCCTCTTTTCAATAGGCAAATAAAAGGTACGAAAATTCTCAAGTTTTCCGTAAAGGTTCTGGCATGCTTGGATGGATTGTAAGCGCGAATAAGAGACAAATTAGGATTATGCTTTTGTGGAAGTTATTGTTGGTTAACCAGAGTGACGTTGAATCTAAGGATCTGAATTGGTGTTTAATTCAGCAAATTTCGAAATTATTGTAACTTAATTTAGGGAGAAAATAGCAACTTGTTCATTAGTGAATATAATTACGAGTCAGTAATCGAATTTAAGTGATATAGTTTAGGTTCTGTCCTTCAAATTATACAAATCAAGTTCAGTTCTTATTAAAAATCGAAATATGATACACCCCATGAATCTGTTCAGAAATTACTTTAAAATAGGTAAAAGGTGAAAATTTGTTAGTTTGATAGATGAATATTTTATCCAGTAGCTATTGATTAGTGGCACAGATTGATAGTAGCAAAGCGTAAGTAAAGCATTAAAGCACTGAATTTAAGGACTTTTGAATTTAACGCCATTCAACTGTGAGATTTAAGTTTTGTACAAATAGGAAAAAAAGTGTTTTTAAATTATTTGTTCGAATTTTTAGAATAAAATAGTCACCATAAAACTGGAATGCGATAGTATTTATTTTCTTAGTTTAAAAATCTCGAAACATCGATTACTCCAAATATTTGAATTTTTTTTTCGAGTAACATAAAGTCAGACAAAAACCTACATATGACATTAAAATTTTATTTACCCTATTTTCATTTGACTAGTGGCTTACATTTTATTTAAAAAAAAATCCTGAAAATGCCACCCTCTTATTATAATTTTGCTAAGTAAGAAAAAGTATTGAATATGTTAATGTTTGTAAGACATCAGAATAAAAGGGTTTCACAAGTAATGCAGAAAAGCCGTGGTAAGATGAAAACTAAATCAACAAGGCTATTTATTCTAAACGAATTATTTGAGTATTTACCTTCAATAGATTAAAGCTGAGTCCTAACGTATTATATATCCCGATCATGGCTTTTCAAAGATTGGTTGTTGTGCTAGTTTTTTGTTCAAAGCTCATGGTCGTCAGATGGCTGTTAGTTTTAACTTTACACTTATCGTTTACGTTGAAATCAATTTGAATGGTAATGCAACTATTCATCAAGAATATGAATTGAATTATTGATTATTATTATTGATATACCCGTACACTTAGATTAAACGAGAGTAAACTATCAACCATAATGGAAAAATATTTTAAAATATTTAGTAAACAAAATCGGGATAATGTTTTTTTACAAGAGACAAAGAACTTCTGAAATATTACTCTCTTAATTATTAATTTGACCTATTAGTGTAAGCAACAGAAACCAACTCAAGAACAAGGAGTAAATTATTAAAAGTTAAAACAGGCAGCAAATTATTAAAAGTTAAAGGTGAAAATAACAGGGCGGGGTATACAGAAATTCTTCGCGAAAGAGAAATGAGAATTATCTATGATTGACTTTTGCAAAATGCGGTTTATTGCCTTTCAAGAAATATATAAAAACGTTCTAAAGTACATTTTTAAAAATTATTGCAAAACAGACCGGAAATTATATTATTAAAATAATATATATTTAACATAAGAAAATTATTATTTTTCTTGTAAACAATTATACATCGTATGAAAGAAGCAATTGCCATCTGCACATCTGTAATAATAATTGTGAGGAAAATCGTAGATGAGCCACTGTTGTCAAGCCAGTTTAGGCGACAATGTGAAATGATGAATGGTGAAATTCATTTGTTCTGCAATTCGTAGCTCTTGCGCTTTTGACCATTTATTAAATAATAAGCTTCAATAGATTGTTGCGTGGATACAAAGGAGTATCTAAGCTATTACAGCCGTCTCCTCTTCGTGGCCGGCCAAACCCTTCCTTGACCATTACTCAACTCTACCTAGTTACCTCATGTCCATTAAGCGATCTTTATGTCCGTGTAAGCATATAGTACCCTGGCACATTTCTCAATCGGCTCATATTGTTTTGCGGAATGCTGGATTATTTTTTAAGCACGTACATATTTTCGCGAACATTTCCACCTGACCTAGTTAAATGTACTGCAATTTTTTTATTTAATAAATTGATTATTCAATATTTTGTAATTGTTTAATTTTTTCACGCTTATGCATTAAATACGGTAATCGGTGAATATCTCTAATTGTCAACATATTGAATGTATATTAAAACAAATTATTAATAGAGGTAACCATTTAGTCGTGAGTCAGTTGTTGTATTAATAATAAATTCAGTAAACTTAAGTCGCCTTTGTTTTTTGATGACTACTATCCAAGGCAAGTCAAGCTAAACTACTACCCAAGGCAAGTCAAGCTAAAACAAATGAAAAACCTTCTCGAGATAGGTTCTCCAGTATTGGAAAGTCGCCACTCTCTGTGAGTAGAGTACCGAATTTAACACCACTCTTAGGCCGTTAGCAATTGTAGCTTGGATGATTTATTTATAATATAGAAGTAAGTACAAATCGTATATGTACTGAAGATCCAACTATTTAAACTATTGGCCATCCCATTCTAAAACTTTTATGATAAAATAAGTATACTTTAAGCTTTATTTTGATATAAAAATAAACAAAATTAACCTGGTCCAAATTGTTCAAATCACGAGTTAAAGTGTCTACTTCCGGGTCCGCACAGGAAAAAAAAATTATTTTTCAAATCTAATTTCAACATTAAAAAGAACAGCTAATTTTCTATACCAATCAATATGTTTAATGTTTTTTTAGAGTTTGTTTTGAATCTCAGAATTCGCTTCCAAAAAAACCTTTTATCAATTTCGTCAATTATTCAGAAGCCCATAATTCGCCAACTAAACCCCATAGAAACAAAAACTTGTGCATCCACATTCATATCTTCTAGAAGTACCAGTATGCACAATATAAACGAAATCCAGAACCTCGATTTTTTTTCGTTGTCCGCTTCACGTGAAATGCCCCATATATATATATATATATATATATATATATATATATATATATATATATATATATATATATATATATATATATATATATCAGCAAAATGATTTTCCGAGATAATCTCTGGAGTGGCCGATTCGATTGAGCTGAAACTTTCGGAGAACGTAGATGTATATAATAGGTAGGTCCACGACTTTCTCAAATTCAGATATCCTAAACCTTTTGGCGGCGGCGAGCGTTTCAGTGAATTTTGAGGTACTCCTATATTTCCAAGCAGTGTAAATTTTCGTTGAAAAAAAGTATTGAAAATGAAAATTAATTATGTTCTAAGCTTGTCTATGATACAGAATTGAAATTTTTGAGCCGTGTGTTTGTGCTAAGTGCCTAAAAGTAGGCAAGGATTTTTTTCAAATTTTGATTTGTCATTACTTGTGATCAAAACATCGGATCACCGTGAAAATTGCAGAGCGTATTGATGTTGACTAGGACTTAGCATATATGGGTTTTCAAGGTTGCACGGATAACCCTGTAGCTACGGCAGGCTCCTGAAAAAAAATCCTTCAAATCACTGACCCTCCTCAAAATTTTTTGATTTTTGGCAAAAGTTTCAAATCATTGATAAATTTTGACCTTTGTTCTTCATTTCAAATTGAAATTTTGAAAATTCCGATTTGCACAAGAACGGCAACCCATCACCAAATTACCTCTATATTCAGCACTCGAAAGTTCTGTTCACGAGAACTGACGACCGGATTATCCGATCATGATGAAATTTACAGAACATGTTGATATTAGCTAGGACCAGGTCTGATAGAAGTGATTTTGAAATGCAGGCAACCCTGTGGCAGTGGTACCATCTTGAAAAATCACTGAGAAAAAAAACAGCTTATGGGCGTATAACTTCCGATTCAGCCATCAGATTTTTAAAAACTCACACAGTACTTGAATCTTACTCTGTGTAACATTTGGTAAAAATTTGGTTGAAAAATTAGAATAGGGCTGCCAGCTATGGTGATTTTTGTCTCATAAATCTTGCAAATTTGCTCAGCAAAATAAAGCTTTTTTCCCTATAGCTTCCGGTCCAGCGCAGAAATCAAAACGAAGTTGATGCAGTAAATGGACCTTCATATGAAGTAAATGTCGTAGGAATTTCGTACAAAAATCATGAAAGGGCTGCCAGCTATGACCATTTTTGTATTTTTGTGGAATTTCTTTACTGAGCCATTTTGTCATTAGATTTGCAAATGGGAATAATCCTGCAATAAAAATTATCAACAAATATTAACGCTTTAAAAATTTGAAAAGTTTTGAGGATGGCAACCCTAAAATTCTTTTCACCCGTAAAGCTTCCAGCGCAGTGATTCAATCGAAACGAAATTTACTGGTTGGGTTTAACTTAACGTGAAGCAGATTTGGTATATATTTTGCTCTGCTGCTGACACAGGATAACCAGCATTAGCCATTTTCGTAAATATTGCACCAACAGATGCTTGAAATTACGTACTCATATGCAAAGCATTTGCGATAAAAATAAGAAACCAATTTTTAAATTTTCCGAGTTTTGAACATTTTTCGGATGGCAGTCTCAAACAACGTTTAACCGCTGAAACTTTCGATGAAATCCTCCGATGAGAACGAAATTCAAAGGATAGGTTGATTAAGCACGATCATTTTATGGTGGATTTATTGCTGCTTCGTTGGGAAAGTGTTGCCAGCACTGAACATTTTCATCATTTGTGTTATAGTTGAGTTTTGTTGCTTGAGATAAGGAATGGTTGATATGATTTTACAAAAAAGTGTATTACGTCTTTCCAAATTTTTTGGTCACTCAAAGACAATTTCTTCGAAAATTAGTTTCCTAGCGGTTCAGGTGCGCTAGAGTTTTTAAATATAAGCTCTGTAAACTGATGATTTCGATATTCTTCTGCAGAATAAACTACATAGTATAAACTCACACACAGAATCATTATTTATAGTCTTCTATCCACAGTTTCTTCGTTGAGACGATTTTCTTCAACTAAATATTCAATTTGAATGAAACGCCATCAAATATACAAAAGAGGTTAAAATATTAATCTTTGCTTTCCAGCGTGTGGTAGTAAGTTTCTAGGATAAATTAAATTACAGAAGAAGGCATGTTATATTCCCTATTCTAAAAATACGTTACCAACCGTAAACTCCTTTGACCGTTGTTTGCCCTTGAATGGATGCGAAATCTTACTACCAGGCCCCATAACGTATGTATCGGAACACACTATTCTGTAACTCAAGATAAATAGATGATAAGTCGACATGAGATCCTTTGCGTCTCCACTAAGCATGCAATTAATTACGAGCTTTACGTCTCTGAAAAAGGGAGGCCAACAACTCAAAAGACATTGAAAGAACGGATTCGCATCCCTTTCTCTACTCCTCGAATATCAAGGGTTGTTTTCTATATAGCTCTAAGGTTTAAGGTAATGAACTGTATCTGTAGGTTTGTGTTGTATAGAAAATATAATAACGGACTTCTTAGTCTTAGAAGCGTTCCCATGACAACTCGAACGCAAATCGGGTGGTTAGAGTTGGACTGTTAAAAGAGGGCAGACATTTTCTATGCAAAGTTATCTTATAGTTTTCACTTCATGCGAAAATGAAAGGAGTAGGAATGGTGGCGAAAAGAGGATGCGAGAGGACGAAGTGCCTAGCTAACGAAAGTTTTAAAGTATCTTGGAGAAAATACCCTCAGGAGGATACTGTTTTACATAAAAGGGACTCGTACAGACGGTATATGTTCTGGGCCAAGAATCGAGTTCAAGACCATGAGTATACCCGAAACTAGTGTTCGGAGTTATAAAACTATGTACAACAACTATCAAGTAGAGTGGGAGCTAAAAAGCAAAACATGGCTGATTAGATAGACAAAACTTTGGATATGAGTCAGAAGCGGATGGTGAACGAGGGGATGATGGTCTTGTTTTTGCATTTTGTATTATGGCCAGGCTGAGGAATCGCTCTAAGGAAAACTTGTTAAAGATAAATTACCCGGACACAACTTTGTCATATACGAAGATACGTTGGTGAGCTTGTCTCTAATATCTGCTAGCTATCCGTAGCATCTAGTATCTGAGCGAAATATAAAACTCTGCCTAGAGCCACTCGTATCCTTTTATGTGCAGGCACGTCCTATTTTCTACTATAGTCACCTCTATCCTGTCATAGGATCCTTCCTTCTAATTTGCTTGAAATATGTCTTGCTCACCTCCAAGTAATTTCCCTATTCCGTGGCTCGTGCACCCCAGCCCTTGTCCCCCTTTCTGTCTACACGCTCGGTAAAGGTTCATTATTCATCTTTGCCGGACGTTTGGTCATATAGTGTGTGGCATAACGCAGCCACAAGAAATAAGTATCCCATAAAGTATAGTTTTATGAAGTTTTATGTGATGGCCGAAGAGTGCGGTCGTTATGAAAACTCAATTAGTTTAATCACAAAACGTGTGGCGGAGGAAGTTTAGTAGATTCTGCTCAGTAAATGATTTATTGGCTTCTCATGCATTCATTAAAAACAGCTCACAGTTCTCGTTCAGCCAAGGAGACATTCTAAAGAAAATTTGCTGTAGATACATGATGCTAGCGGATGAAGTTGACCGCTATGAATAGCATGAATGTTGTAATTGTGTTGAATATTTTCGCAAAACGGCTGAAGCCTTTGAACATTTATCTAGAATAGGAAAAATTTCACATGAAAAATATGTGCGGAAAATTGTCGTAATAAGTTGTTGGTTCCTGCTTAATGAAGGTTGAATAAGCTGCTTGAAAACGACTTGTTGAAGCGATTATCTGATGGTCTTTGAATTACAGCTGTGAAAGTGTCGCAAGTATGCAACGGATTTGATTCGAAAAACGTTACTGTAAGTGTTGTCATATGGTTCTTTTAAAAATTTCTGAGATTTTCTGGAATTTCTCATATGCTATTTTTTAAAAAAATAATTTTTAACTAATGTTTCGCAACTAAATTCAATGAATTTTGCGCTATAGTTTTCTTCTTTTCTTATTTGAATCCTGCTTGAAGATGAAAATCAACAGTTCTCAAGTGTCGTTGACTAAAGCTTTTACCCAATTTCAAAAACCGAAACGTGTGCGAAAATTGAAATGAGTGGTCTTGACAGTTTTGCAATCCGAAACGATACAGAAAATATAATGTGCAGGTTATCTGTCAGGTAAAAGAACGTAAATTTGGAGTAGAGGTTGATATCAAATACACAGCAGAAAGATAGAGAGATGTTCTTAATATAATGAACGAAAGGTCAACCTCTCAAGCTTTTAACAGTTGTGATGCTTCGTAGACATTTTTTGAAGTGGGTAGTTTCAATTGTTTACTTGACTTGAGGGAATCGGCTTGTTGCTTGTGCAAAATATGAGTAGTGATTTGAATATGATATGATAACAAAAACGCCCAACTATGAAGTTTGTTAGGAACATTTAGAAAATTTCCTTTCAATAAGCTGTTCGACTAATGAAACTATTTTGTAGAGATCCTAATTTTATGGCAACTGATAATGACGGAATTAGAGTTAGGTATGGTTTTGTTTTTGATCATGTATACAATTAATGCTTTAAAGTTTGAATTTTTTTGTTGAGGTAGGCGAGTCAATAATATTTGCCTTTAAAAATAAAAATTCGTGCCTGCTTCAGGATCGAGCTTGTCAGATTCATCATTGAGGAGTGATTCCTAAAAGCTTGTAAAATATTTCGGAAATTTAAGAATGGGATTCGGTATGTTTGAAGCACGAAACTCTAAAAATACGTCTACAGTGGTCCTTCAATAATCCGGACACTCGTTAGTTCGGACCCCGCAGCAATCCGGACACCTCTTCATTATATACTGCGGACTCTGTAATTTGGACATTTTCAAATCTTGTAAAATTCTCGGTAATCTGGACTAGCAAACTAAAGAATTAGAATGCATTTCTCGATTCATACTTCAATGCATTCGGTGAATTCCCGGGTTCAGTCATTTTTTTGTCATTTTGTGTTGACGTGTAGAATATCAGTGCATAGTTGCTTTTTACATTGAAGTAATTTCATGTGATTATTAAAGTGAATTATGGTTCGAGTAAACAAGAATTTAACGCATCATTTCCTTACCTTAAGGAAGAAGCTTGAAATACTGGATAAATTGAAAAGTGGAAGAAGTGTAAGGCATATTGCTAAGGAGTATGGAGTAGGAAAATCGACGGTCTCGGATATTAAAAAGAATAAGGAAAAAAAAGAAAGGTAGAAATATTAAAACTGCAAATATTTTCTTGTGATAAAACATCTTCCTTTTCGGTTATGCAGTCAGAACTGAGAGTAGCATATGTTCCAGGAAAACTATGAAATCCGCCGAACACGATTTGATGGAGGAGAAACTATTTTCCTGGTTTCAGAGAAAACGGTTGCAGCACATTCCGATCTCCGAAATCCTTGTTTGTGCAAAGGCGAAAGAATTTTTCGACGAAATTTATGGAGGTACACGTACGTTTTTTGCAAGTAAAGGTTGGCTTCATAATTTCAAAAAACGCTTTGGTGTCAGATATCTAAATATTTTCGGGGAGAAATTAAGCAATGACTGCAATGTTGTGCAACCATTTAAAATTAAATTTAAGGAAAGAGTGAAAGACATGAATTTGCAGCTATGTCAAATTTATAATGCAGACAAAACCGCCCTCTTCTGGAGGAAATTACCGGAAAAGACTCTAGCGTTGCGTACGGAAAAATGTGCTGCAGGTAGAAAAATTGGAAAAGAACGAGTGACTCTTTTAGTTTGTTCCAATGCCACTGGAAAGCATCGACTGAAATTCTTGATGATAGGCAAATTCAAAAGCCCAAGAGCGCTGAAAGGACAGTCTTTACTCGTGGAGTATGTCAGTAGCAAAAATGCTTGGATGACGGTTCAAAGAAACGTTCAAAGAATGGTTTCATACATCATTTGTCAAGCAAGTTAAACGTTATTTAAAAAGTGAAGGGTTGCCAGAAAGATCATTACTGTTATTGGATAATGCGACTTGCCATTCAACAAAATCCGAGATAAGAAGCGATGATGGCAAATTCTGTGTTATGTTTTTCCCTCTCAATTGTACTGCACTCATACAACCCATGGATGAAAACGCCATTCGAATTCTAAAACAAAGTTACCGCAAGAGTTTTTTTTGCTATATTTTGGCTACCCTAGATGACAATTTTATGAAGTGCATCAAACAATTCAATCTCAAAGATGTTGCAATGATTGTAGCCAACGCATGGAACTCTGTCACAATGCTGGAATAAACTTTTAGGAGTCGATGAATGTGAATCTGAAGATGAATTGCCTATTTCCACATTGAGAGAACATTTAACTGCTAGGTCTGAAGAGAATGCAATTATCGACTTGCTCAATGATATTTCTCCTGACGTCTACCAATTTTCAGAAGTTAACGAATGGATTGCAGATGACGCGATTCAAGAACTGAGTAGTGAAGGTGAAGACGATGAAGATCAAATCGGTAAATCACTTTTCGAAAACACGAAGGTTTCGCATGCTGAAGCTGTGTCTGCACTTAACAAATGCATTGAATATGCAGAACAAGAAGAGTACAATATAAATGAAATACTGTGCCTTCAAAAATTAAGAGAAAAAGCCAGGCTAGATCTCAAACGGGTTCGTCAAACAAAGATTACACATTTTTTTCCAAATAACTACTGCTCGATTAATTTTATTCCTGGTACAGTTTGTTGATTTATATTCTAACTTTATAAATATGAGGTTGAGTAAATAAATTTTTTGTACATTTATATAAAACGAATTTGATATATGCATAAAGTACTTAAAATATTAGTTTATGAACGTTCTCGGTCACACGGCCGATTTGGTAATTCGGACAAGCCATGGAACGTAACTGTCCGAATTGAAAAATGAGAAAAGAACAGTGAATTATCCCAAAAGATCCATGCTATCTCGAGTAAATGTTGGTGGAACTTCTAGGAGATGTATCGACTCATTTCGTGATTGTTCAAGTGCCTGTAATAAAGATAAATAATAGTAATCGAATTTACAATTTTCGACTCAAAATTTAACACTTCTAAAAAGACTTCGTTCAATTGCAATCAAATAGCTCTAAATTTATAGGTCTTTTGAATTATTTATTAGATTTGTTTGTAAATTCAATTTTCAGCGCAGTTCTAATGGTTAATTTTAGTTCCAGTATACCTTCCGTCAGTTTTTTCATTTACATCATCTTCATATCTTTCACGCTGCCCACTTTGTTGCTAATGCAAAATGCTGGAAAAAAAAATCTGAGTGCATATTCATTTTCAAATAATCTAACGTTACTAGCGAATCGGACGAAAAACAAGCTACCTAGCTTATAGTAGTTTCGAAAATGGTAAAAAGAACACCTGGATGAACTCTCCTCATTTTGCATGCGCGCATCGATCTCTCACCGGATATCAATGCTATATCGCCGGTTCTCGACTCACTCCTACAATTCTCATTCAAAATCAGCCCAAGTCACCGAGCGGTGGAGCTCCATATACTCTTCCGTTGGTCCATGTAGTCGAAAATGTAGGTCGTTAGTGAGTACGGCCAATGGAGCAATGGTCTTGGTCCTGAGCAACAACTCGTAACCATGGTCTTGGTCCCGAGCAGTCCTTTATCCGTGCCATCAAGTCGAATTGACCATTTGTCCTGTCCAGCACGATAAGGATTGATGTTACTGCCGCGCCTGCTGCAGCTCTATAAAAGGGATCCGTTGAATATACATTGTTCCGTGCCGACGATGGTCCAGAAAATGTAGCTGGACGGGCAAAATGTCGCATTTAACAAACTTCGGAAAGAACAAGTTGCGACATATGACTTTTACAAACTTAGCTTTAACTTTAATTCTAACTGAAATAACGAAAGTTTGTTGAAAAAAGTTTCAAAGAGTTTAGTAAGCTAAATTTTGCGTTAGTTTTAACTAGCCCAAACGAGAGCTATCATCAAAAAAAAATAATTATTTAAATCAACCTACACCCAATAAAAATCCAATAATCGTCCAACCAAAAAGAAAACACAATAAAAAACACCAAGAAAAACCAGTGAAAGTCACTAACTGGGTTAACCTGCAATTATCAAAAAAAAAACCACAGAGTAAAGTTAATATCAAAAACAATAGTAAAACAAACTCAGCAAATCAGGCTGCAATAGAAAAATTATCAAAAAGAGCCAAAGAAACTCAATAATCGAAATAACGGAAGTAGCTCGAAAACAAGATGCAACGATATTTTTATGGATAGATTCTGTGAAACTAAGTTTCTAATGAGTGCAGTAGGATAGAAAAGAGAGTTATAAAAATCAGGAAGTAAAAAATAAAATAAAGTGGAAAACAGGGAATACGTACCACCATTCTAGGTGGAAAAAACCCGAATATTCCGGAAGGAGACACCCAATTCAGTCAGATGTCTTACAAGCCTCGACTGTCAATGTAGAAGATAGAACCTACACTGCAAGACATTAACGAGGTTATCCCAATCTGACTAGAGTGTGGATTAGCCGATCTATTCTAAGCGAGCCGATTGTTAAGATAAGAGTGATAGTTTAATTCAAACCATTACTAAGTCCAGAACTACCGTATTATCTTTCTGATTAAAACAATTGGCAAATAAAATATCTCCACAGGAGCCACGGCTGTGGTGGCGACTATTCGCAAAAGAAATAATGGAAAGTTTATACATGAAAATCACTAAAACAAAAACGAGAGAGGCAAAGAAAAACAAATGACGATGCATCATAGCCACCTCAACCGTGAAAATTGAAACAATCAAATGCAATTAAAAACGAATCTAAAAAGGTTAAATAATTATTGAAGCTTTGTAACCTACTTCGCACAGCGATTGACCGGCGTTCGGAACTGATGATTTATATGTTTACTCATTTCATACTTTTTGAATTTTCATTTAGTGTTTTTAATATTAATATTTTGGACTTGTATTTCGTTTCAAATTAATTTTGTTCTAAAAATTATTTATTTATATTTACTTAACTCCGCATTTATGTTTTTTTAAAATGATCTAAGAGTTAAGTTGAACATTTTTGTTGTTGTATTACATGGTTTCTGATTGAAGTTTAAATTGGTATACTCTTAGGTGGTTTGCAACGGCAACTTTCTATTCGTAAAATATAAGTTACTTGCATTTAGGCCAATTCCAATGAAAGTTAAATTTCCCCATCGACGAAATTTAACTGCGCTTTTTGTTCGTTTCAAAATTTTTTCAAAAACATTTTCTTTTTCCTAGAAAGAACTGACATACACACCTGCCAATTTTAGATATGGTAATAAATGTGCGATATCTTCCTCATTTTCATTTTAGAATCGCCTTTCCGTTTCTCATAATTTAAGTTCTTGAATCTCAGTCTCATTTCTACTACTGGTAGGCATTTCGAAGTCAATGGTTTTTGCATTTTTCTTAAATGAAGTTTTGTTTCGTTTGCAGTTCAGTCCAGAAAGGTTTTCCAGTGAAGATGGCGCGTTTTGCATCAGCTATCATCACGATTTGTGCCTCGCTTCACGCAAACTTTCTTTTTCCCCAGGGCTATCTGTTACATTTGTTTCGTCACAGTTTCAATGTTGCCATGATGAATCTTACCGAGAGTCAATAAGACATTTTCTGCGACATTTTTATAAGTGCTTGTTTGTAGGGTCGTGGTTAGCCTTTGTTCCTGTCCTGGCAACCTTTTATAAAATGTTCGGTCGTATTTCCATGAATTTGAACTAATCTTCGGACGACAAGGTGCTGCATGCAATGCAACGTCATCCGCATTTTGCAGAGTATTGATTTTATAGGAAAAACATTTCGCCATACAATAACAAAAAACAAAACAAAATGAAGTTTCTGCTGAATGTTAATGTACACTTACAGTTATACGCTTGGAGTTTTGGGGGATAGATTTAGATTTTGACACACAAGATTTTTGTAAAGCAAAGCACATCCTAACAAAATACACAGCTGTGTTGTACTACACTCAGAAAAATTTTGGTTGAATTTTACCCTTATAATAGTAGGAAACTGGTTTCCTATTACTAAAGATGTAAATTTACAAAAGTGCTTAAAAATAATATTTTTTTTACGACCAAATCGTGTAATTTCACCCTAAAAATGATGCAATTTTATAGCTTTGGCGCAAAGGTGAATATCAAACTAGTAAATTTACACTCTTTTTGCTTCAATTTACAAAAAGCTGTGTATTATTCAGCTGATATGACGTAAAAGCAAAAAATGCACATCGAATGTGTAAAAAAATTTGTGATTCGTTGTTTTAAACGAAAAAATTAATATATTTCCTATTATCAAAGTATTAATTGTAGACCCACTTTTTAGCATACATCATTTGTACCTGTTTATGATAACTTGGACCATTGTCTTTCAATGGTCCAAGTTATCATAAACAGGTACAATTATAAACAAACTATTGACAATTTCGAAGCAACGTTCCGTCCCTGTAGTGATGAATGATCAATTCACTTTCATCTAAACGGCAAAATGTCTGTTATAATCAAATATATGACCAAATTATAACAGCGTTAAAAAGACGAAAACTTTGCAGATGTAAAAGTTTTATTTTGAAGACACCATTTACTTAAAAATTGCGAAAAGTAAAATTTGAGATCCTGTGTCATAATAGGTGGAGATTTCTTTGGCAACTAAACCATGAATTACAATGAAGCTAAAGCTGCAAAAAGAATAATGTTTTCGCTTTGAGGCATAAAAACAAGACAAGCTACGAATTTTACTTTGACTGACTGTATGGAGCTATTATATTTGCTATGTGCCTGAGTTGGAAATCAGCTTTTAATTTGCAAAACTATCAAAATTTTGTTTTCGTGACTTATATTGATATATCGGGGCTTTTCTGCCTTCTTTTCAATTGTCTATTAGAATAGCTAATTTTCTAAAATTGAAATCTGCTGTTGAATTAGCGCATATGGAATGTGTATATCCGTTCTTTTAGTTCAAAGATAATTTAAAAATATGAAATTGCTTGAAAAAATCTTTCTGATTATTTCATTTTTCTATGAAGCTTTTCTCTCGAGCCCAAAACATTCCACCACCTAAGAAGTTAACCAGCCTATGAAATTAAATTGTCCTGTATTAAGATTCGAGGTTGTATTTGGCTTCAAATACTAGAAAATTTTTGCGATGCAGTGATTCTCTTTGCAGTTTGCAAAACTATTCAATTAAAGAAGTGGTCTCGTTCGTTTGCCTTGCTCAGCTAGAAGATTCACCGATGTGAAAGTTTTCGAAAAGCCTTTAAGAGGCGGAAGCAACACATCAACGTTTTGATGAATGGATCTTGTTCATGAAAGGAAACTGAACGTAGATGAGTTGGCAAACTTTGATTCAACTCATGTCTGCATTTGCATTTTAAATTTTCTATTTACCTGGCATGTCATTCAAAATCTCATCGTCATCAAAAGTAGGTAGGAACTTTTCGTTTCGTCTCTACAAATAAACATCTATACCGTGCGGTACGAATGAGAGCTCATATGCATGTATACCTATGATATCTCAGACTTTTCCCAGTTTCGCCCAATAAAACAAAAGCAGATGTAGTTTTGCGTTAAGTTTTGACCCGTGACAGCCTTGCAACACAGGACCAATATTAAAGTACTGCCCCAACACTCATACTTTATTTCTACATATGGAGGCATGCATGCATTCAGGTAGTATTTACGTCTCCTTGCAAACTGATGTGTAGAGTTGTGTGAGAGTGCAAAGTCTGACGAAGTATCAAATAACGAAATATTTGTTGCAGTTTCAACTTGGGAAAATGGTGCACATTTTGTCTACTCAACATTGCAAGCAGGACTCTGGACATTCGCTAAAGTGATTGCAGCCCGAACTTCATTCTTATCCTTGAACGCTATAACTTAGTTGAGAGCGACTTTGCACAGCGTGTCCTTATGTAAAAAGCAAGCATACGCATTCGAATCTATACGAACATTTGAAGCTACAAGCTCATTTGCCTGCAAAAAGTTAGACTTCGACTGCAGCTACGAGGACTGCTTGTCCGTACGAACTTAGTTTTATCATATTACAAGTTAACTGAAACTCGGACCGGGAAAATACAAAGGAAACACCGTGTCCAATAACAACACATCTCCAGATGTACATCCAATGCTGCATAAGACGATTTCGTAGGAAAATTCTGCAAGAGTCCAACTTATACGTTGAGTTTAGCAAAATGTCGGAGAAGACTGAGCTGTGCTACTCTTGAACATGGAGAGGTCTTGTGAATATTCCAAGCAAATTCTAGCTGACCTGACCTGAAACAAGAAGCATGTCACGTTCGTAGCACGGGACTCAGAGCAAGGAATGCAATGCAATAGTCAGCCATTAATTGGAGAAAACTTTTGTGCAGACTTAGCTCGGTTGAGGAGTTTATAATGGCAAGAACTTATTCTTAGCTTCAACATCACGCCAGAATAGATTTGCAGCAATGAGATGGATTCCATTAAACTGCAAAATGCTCTCGACTGTGAAGTTTGCTTTAGCATGGTTTTCACATTTTACAATGTACGGAATATCTACAGTTAGCTGAAAAGTTGCTAGATTTGCATTACGTCGAATAAGCAACACATCAATATTCAACAAAGATATTGAAAGCAAGTCAATGTGGTCTAAAGCGTTTTCCAATTAAAAAAATATATAATATTCCACTTGATGAAATTCACTTGAGTGGAACAAATTGTTATAAACAAAATTATTATATTCAAGCAACGTATTGAAACCTTCAACTGTATGCAAGAACTGTGTCAATCTTGGCAACCTTGTCGTTAGGACACTTCTGTTCGTGGTGAGGCTAACGTTACTTTCACTTACCCATCAATTCGAGACCATTCACAATTCGATCGCCCTTGTTCACAGTTCGATGGACTTTCTGTTTGCGTATATATATGTACAGTCATTTATTTACGCACGGATCGCGGGCGAAATTCAAGTCGTGTAATTTTGGATGAAGGACAAGTATTTCAAGGGCTATCCTCGATTTACCTTACGCTTTCAGTTGAATGGTTTTGTTGAATTGGCGAAGGTTAGATACCGTTGCAAACCAATAAACAAAAACCTACTTTGACCACCCGGAATAGTGAATTAATTTCACAGAATTGATGCACTTCAATAAACATCCATCCAGGGTAGTTCTTCGTTTCCCCATCACATTTAAATCAGCACAGAAGAACTGCACTCATTCACTTCATTTAGTCGGCGTCCGACAAAACTCACCGAAACGAAAATCATCAAAGTTTCGAAAACTGCTAGAATGTTTGATTGCGGGTTGATTAGAGGACCTACGTTGAGTAAATGTTAATTTTAAATCGGATGCGAGCTATGTCAGAGTTTAGCTTGCATGTGTATCTATAGTCAAGTGTGTCCTTATGCCCATATGTCTCTACTCCGTTGTATATGACTAACATCGTTCGCAATTTGCTTAGATAGCAGACACCCGAACTAAGAATAGTTTTACAGATATAAAGTCGTCGAGATTCGGCAGCTTCTATAGTGAACAACAAAACTGAGAAAATATTATATCTCCTAAAACTATATCCAAAATCCAGAAACTATTCTCTTTCCCTAAACCGCACCCAATACACTTAAAGTTCGCCACTGCTATTTTATATGAAATCATAACAGCAGTAACTGTAAGCTGTCGTAGGCACCGACGCATACATAGATACGTACTTACAATGCTGCAAACAGAATTGAACTGAATGAAAATTAGAAAGACGAGCATACGAGCATTATGGAATGGTGTCCAAAATAAGTGAGGATCTAAAATTCAGAAAGTTTTTCATTACATAGTATAGAATTTATTTTGGAAATAATAACACTAGTTAAAAGTTCCGCACAATTTGTTTTTGAAGGATGTTGAGTGCGATGAAAGTTTGTGTGAAAAATTGATGGAAATCAGTAGCTTATGAAGATTTTATTTCACTTTATTTATCTTTTGGCTCGCTAAGCTTCAAAAGATAAAAACAACTCGGCCTCAGACATTAACGATGTGAGATTAGTTGCTGGAAGGATGTTTGACATCGGTCGCAATGTAGGAAAAAGTTAACCGAATTCAGGCCTATAGTCCGATTATCAATTTTCATATCCCTAACTTGGACGAGTTGGATTTTACAGTTGCTTTGCTGGTTCATTTACGCATTTTCATATCCACGAAAATTTAGAATCTTCATGCAAAAAGTTGTATGCGCGGGAAAATAAAGATTAATGCACAATTTTGACTTGCAAAGATTTTTTTACATTGTGTTAGTATCAATTAATATTCACTGCAGACAATTTTTTATTTATTAGCCAAGTAAGGTGTACAACAAAACAATAACAAATTTAAACATGTTTCCTTTCCTTAATTTCAGCAGCTGATTATTCAGGCTGTAATCAAAACTAAAAAATGAGGTCTTGCGCGGCAAACTTATGGTACGGCATTTTCAACGTTAAAAGATAGTTTTTCTCGGTCACACTATTCCTCAAGCGATAAAAATTTCAACTGAAGAAAATTTTAGCTGCAACTAGCAGGATTGTAGCTGGCATCCGAATCAGGCGGAGAAGATAATTAAGTATTATGGGTTTATTCTACTTAGGTGTTTAGTGCACTGAAATTCGGCCTCCAGGAAGGGGGTGAAAGCTCAATGGAAAATTTACATTAACATTTTATTGCAAAATTTGGCTCCTGCAAACGTCCGTCGCAACTACCTCTCAAGAAGCCAACTCAAGAGGACCAATATTTGACTATTTTTTGAAGCAGTTGGGGCCGTGAATCGTCAATGACGTGAGTTCTGTTGGCTTATGAGTTATGTTGACGATCGACACTTGAGATCAATACTGGTTTATTACCGTACAACAACAAATTTACGTATCTCCACAAGAAGTAATCCAACGGAGTCTAATCGCACGATCTCGGAGGCCAATGGACAGGTCATTTCTCAAGATGATACGATTTTCGAATTTCGTCTTCAATAAGCCGATGGTTGGGGTCGCTGTGTGGCACGTAGTGCCACCTTGTAGAAACCACATCTCTCTCGCATCCATTTGACGCAAATCCAGGAACAAAAACTGGTTTATCAGCACTCTGTCGATCACCATTGACAGTAACGAGCTCGCCGTGGTTATTTTTTTAAGAAGTATGGCCCTTTGATGCCACCAGCATGCAGTGCACAGCATATAGTGCAGTTTTGTGGATGCAACGGTGGTTTCAATAGGATATTGTAAGCCTTTTGACCAACATCGTTCTCCAAATTTTCCAAAATATATTTTTTTATTGTAAGAAACGGAAATTTTTTAGGAGATTCGATGGTTTGAATGCTTCCACTTTCAGTGCCTGCGTAGCTAAAGGGTTCCCAGCACGTCCATCAAAAGCTATGAAAGTGTGCAACTTAACAGCATAAATATGTCTTTTAAGTTTCATAATGATCTAATAATCAAGTAAAAAGATATCGCAAATCAAAAATTTTCAAATTTTTCCAATCTCATTTTAGGCGCCTAGCGCACACATAGGGTTAAAAATATCAAAAATATTATTATTATTATTTTATTATTTTTCGACAGAATAATAGGTATATTTAAAATATCATTAAAATAGTCGCCGGCGCCAAAGGGTTAAAGATTATTAGCTTTTTGTGAGACCTGGCACTATTTTGCATATACACCAATGTATCCTGAAAATTTTAGTTCAATCGGATGGCGCGTTCCTGAAATTTTTCCATTATATATATATATATATATATATATATATATATATATATATATATATATATATATATATATATATATATATATAAATATATATATATATATATATATATATATATATATATATATATATACATATATATATATATATATATATATATATATATATATATATATATATATATATATATATATATATATATATATATATGTATATATATATATTATATATATATATATATATATATATATATATATATATATATATATATATATATATATATGAATTTTTTGCCAAATCGATTTTAATACTAATGTTCTTTTTCGAACATTAGTAATAAAATAAATGTATTTGCTGAAAATGTCTTTGGGGAGTACCAAGGAGGCTTTAAGCTGCAATGGGGTGGTCACGTGCAACGAATGGATGAGCATCGAGTACCTAAGAAGGTATTCGACGGAAAAGCCGAGGGTCAGAGACCAGTGGGAAAACCCAGAAAACGCTGGTCTGACTCTGTCGACGAAGACTGCGCAAAGCTGCTCGGTTTTCGAAATTGGAGGACGCGGTTATTGGACCGAGACAACTGGAGAAGCCAAGGCCCGAGAGTGGCTAGACTGCTACGACGAATGAATATAAGTAACATATTTTACTTTAATTTTAAATGCACTCAAAATCAGCGGTTCAGTTGTGCTAGAGTTTTTTTTATAATGTGTTCATTTTTTCTCAAAAACGAAAAATATTTTTCTGAGTACTTGCTGCTTACAAATATTTGGAACGGTAGAACATTTTTTTACAACTTGGTCAATTTTTCCAAAATTTTTTTTTCTGTTTTTTCATGTTAAATAATCACATTAGAAAGATCTAACGATAAAATTTGATTTTAATTCATTTTCTAAGCACAACAAACATCGAAACTTTTTAACTCGTGCCAAATCAAATGAAACCAAGTTTACTTTTAGGGGTGTCTTATGATATTACAGCTATATGTATTTTTAATTTAACGATATAACTTTGATAGGAACTGCACATTTTAATCAGGGGTATCATTATCTATGATCTCTGGAAATGTAAATACTTTGTGTCACTTTAATATAGTTCGAGCATTTAAGGGATATATGTATATTTTTTCTTTTAGTTTGCCTTTTTTACGTTATACTTTACAGTTTAATATGAACTACTGCCACTTGGATCTAATTTTTTGAAAATTTCATTCTATTGCTTCTACCTTAAAATTATAGAGACATTTCTAGCACCGGCCTTTCTTACATGTACAAGAATAACAGACCGGAACTTCTTCGTCACCGGTGCATATTATTAGTGCATATTATTAATATATAATAAATACATACATATAATATAAAATAAATTTTTCTGTATGCATACGTACGTTTGTGTGAATGAGAATTTGCTACTGAGCTCGAAAAATTGCTACAATTTATGTACTAGTAACAATTTAGTAACAATTTTCTAACAGAACCTCACATTTACGAGAGTACATTAGAAGCTAGCCATATACAGAGAATTTTTAAGAAAACCGCTTCAGTTCATATTATCATATATGTACAAAGTAGTGAAGGCACATATTTTGGAGATTTCCATGAATATTGTTAGTGACCCAATATGAAATGCTGCTTAAATTATTATCCATTCCATTTCAATGTACATACTCTCTTTAATGCTGGAATTTTTCTTTAATACATCAAGTAAGAGCAATTCGAACTCCTAGGAGGATCCCTTTTCATATACATGCATTTTTCCGCACAGAAATTCTTACATTCGAAGACCTGTTCCGAAAGTCACCCTTTTCGTGTAAAGAATTTGATTTTCACACGGCTCTATGTATATACATCGATAGACAACACAGCACAGCGAACCCTTTTGATTTCAGCATCGTCCTCCCTGATCAGCTTTGAAAAAGATGCTCAGTTTCTTAAATACCGGATCTCTGAGATCTTCAACTTCTTTTGACCATTCATTCTATATCATGATGCAGCATGCGATGACCTAAGGTCAAGAAATGTGAATAATGAGAAAAATTATCCTAGTGCCCAAATTAAGCTTTACAATATACAAAAAGGTTTTCATATTTTCTTGTCCACCTTGATTTAAACGAAACGAATACTTCTATGTTTGCCATATTTTACTTAAATGGCATTTTAAAAAACAATGCATGCATGTGAATGACTACTAACCTATTTTTCCGGAGCCATGTTTAATATTGATTTAGTTTGTCGCCCTTATAATGTAATTAGAAACAAAACGAGTGGAATCGGGTTGTAATAACAGTGACGATTTTTCACCGAAGATAAGTAAAGTGTTGTGTTTAAAATGTTAAGGGGCTGTACGGTAACTTATGTCATACCAAGGATTGGCAGGAAAACTCTAAGCATGAGGTTAATAGTATTTTGAAGTGTTTTTCTTGAAACGTGTTTAACTAAGGTAAATACGGTAATGTATATAGATTTGTATCTGCCGGAGGCCAAGTCCATAAGATGTTTAGTTTCTCTCGAGCATTGTCGGTCAGAGAATGTAGCTGAATATAATCGAATTCACAGGAAATCGAATCTCATATCAACCAGCAATATTTTTGTTTAATGCCTGAGAAGTAGAAATACCCTTAACCACTACACTGCTGATTCTATATGTAAGTAATATGCCTACTGTATATCAAAACGACAAAGCAATACTGAAGTCGTAGTCGTTATAGTGCTTATATGGCCCCGAGAGAATTTCATTCTTCAGAAACGTATTCATCAGTTTCATCAGATCTGATGCTCTCGCCTTCATGCTACCCTTATATAGCAAAACAGCTTATAAAATGGTGGGTAACTGGAAATGAAAAGGAATTGAGCATAGCGGGTGTACCACTATATTAGCTTGGGTGGCATTTCGCTTGGTGTCTGTAGAAAATTACATCCAGAGAGGGTTCTTTGTTCCGATCTTATCGTCTCCTTCTGGTAGTCGTAGTCAAAGACGAAAACATGGTAGCAGCCTTTTCCTCATATAGGTACGATGAGTGTATTGACGATGGTGGTCGACTTTGTAGTCAAAAGGGCTCAAAATGTTATTACTTGAGTCGACAGCGATTCCTTTTTGGCTCGGTTCGGACGAGCTATCAATGATTCCGAGAACATGTGTTACGTCCATGTTAAGATACAAATGAGTTTTGTTTAAATGACAAGTGGAGTTATCTAATTTTTAGTGGGAATATGGTATAAAGATGTGTGTATGATAGTATCCTTACGTAATACACAATAAAGATAAGATGCGAGCTATGATTTTGCTTTTGTTTTGGAATTTTAGGTTTTATCGTTGAAATAAATGCACAGAATGTTGGCGCAGATAGTACACATATATATAAATAGAATTTTCAGATAATAAAAGAACATATTTGGCCATTTCAATAGTGAAATCTTTTGAAATCTATGCCAAACAAGAACAATCAAAAGATTGGCTACTTAGCAATCGATAAAATGGCCATGGCGTATTTATAAAAGTTGCTGGAAGATACATAGCTGAATAGGTTTCATAAAAAGGTCACCTCTTAACTAATGCAGTATGTAAAAATTTAGACTATAATTATTCTGGTTTTCACTAATCGAATTTTCAGAATAGGCAATTATTCTTTATTGCTGTATAAATGACACAATATCCAGGCAGTTCACCCGTGAAATAAATATATTTATCCAATAGTACATACTTTGAATTTGACGCTTTTTCTCTGTTTATTGATATGAGGAATTAAAGTTTCTAATGAAATAGTACAACAGCGGTGAATGAAAAAAGTAGAAGTACACGGAAACAGCACACTCAGCACAAAAGACGTACGTACTACTGAGGTCAGATTTGATCGTCAAATAGAATAATTGAAAGTGGAGGCACTGTTTTAGGAAAATTCTCTATAATTTCAGGAAAGGAAGTTGGAGGAATAAAAGACAATCGCTGTAAGGACAAGACTGCCTTACTAAGCATAAAGGTTATATCTAAATTTTAGTAGTTTCGAGATATTCACTGATTTGTGTTTTGATTTGTACTGAAGGTATATGGAGATTGCATTTTTCAATATTGATTTTAACATACTTCCACAAAAGATAGATTTTTCAAATTTTGCAGAATGATGTAATAGAGTATGTAGTTTTTGAGTCCGGTGTTAACTCAAAAATGATAAAAATATATTATAGATAGAACCTTTATGGCTAGTAGGGCAGAATAGTGAGGCCTAAATTCAAATACAGGGTACGAGTAAGAATGCGTTGAATAAATTACAGCGCATCATGTAGACAGGCGTATTGCGGTACCAAGCTTGAAAGCAACATTCAATGGCGCTACGAAGAAAGGATAGAGATAGGTGAGAACAGGTAGAAATGGACGATCTGATGACGAAACCAGACAATTTAGAGGCGTTTGTCGTGCCATATAAGATACATATGTTTATCAAATTTATACTTCGGTTCGAATATTAGTTAAGGTACTAAGGTTATTGCGTGAAAAGTTGTTTTCACAGATGACATTAGCAGCATGTCTCCACTTATTTCACGCCAATTTAGATTGTTCGAACACTATTTCGAGCAAAAAAGTGACATTTGATGACAATAAGCGTATGCCAGCGTCTGCGGCACAGTAGGAATCAATCAAACATTAATACAGGAATCAATAAAAAATTAGGACACTTGACAATTAGCAGGGTCTCCGCTTTTCTCTATTAACAAAGTTTTTACTCTAAAAAATGACCAGATTATGGAGACTTGTCAACTACAACTTCACGATGAAATATTAATGGAGATTTGTCAACTCTAACTTAAAAGATGAAATTCAATATAAATATCATCTTAAGAATTTTTACTTTTTGAGTTTTGTGGTAATAATGTAGCATTTAATTATGTTGGATTTCGAAAAAAAGTGCTAGTGTGTTAAATTAGTTTTAAAATTAAAACTTAAGAGAATATATGCAATGGCTTACATGTCTAACCGGATGCCGAATGTAGGAAATTTAAATTATGTTGTTCGGAGTGAACAATTTCGACAGAGAGAACATATTAGACATCAATTAAAAGGAAATTATGATTAGTTCGATTATTCATTGGCAAAAATGAAAAAAAAACTTACACTGCTATTTCAATAAAATGGTAAACTTTACTCAAAATTCAATGAATAACCGGAAAAATTAGAGTTTACATTGATTCTAGTATTTTGTAGCATAGCCTTTATTCTAGATTACTTCTTACAGTCTTCCTGGCATCAAACTTTACAAATTTTGGCAAATTTGGCGACTTATAGCATTCCAGGCTTCTAAAATCGCAGCTTTAAGGTCGTTAATATTCAGGTAGATTTTTCAAATATATTCTTCTACGCACACTGAAAAAAATCCACATGGCGCCCAGAGCTATGTAACATAGCACATTATTTATGGCGCCATAGCTATGCAATGTGGCTCCCAGCACCATAATGTCAGAATCTACATAGCGCGTGGTAATATGTAACATGGCGCAGCATTTATGGTCCCACACGCTATGTACAAAGTACCCTGAGCTATGCAGTATGGCTCCCAGCGCCATAATTACAAGGCACAGAAATTATGGCTCTACACGCTATAGTACATAGTGTCATGAGCCATGTAATATGGCCCATGGCACTCCAATTATAACTCGGAGCCATACTATGTGAGGAGATGTATAAATGTCAGCAAGCTTCTTGAGTATCGGAGAGGTTTTTGATTGTAGTAGATTAGTTGACTGATAATAAAATCTGCAATAAGATTGTTTAGCTAATAGAAACACCCCAAATACAATTAGTCTGTCAAAAAATGGACGACGAAACGGGAGGAAAAGTGATCAAGTCTTTGTGATACATTGGCAAGTGATCTTTACGCTGCGAAAATTTCGATAAAATAATTTTTGCAAACTAATTTTAATCGAATGAAATTCAAAAATAAACTGCAAATCAACTGTAATCATTACGCTCGAATAGCATGTTATTGCACTGAAAAAACACATAGCGCCAGTCGCCATAATTTATAAACTTCTGGCGCCATGTACATAGTCGATTCCGGTCGATTTGTGATAAAATATAGCGTCACACGCCATAGTACATAGGAGTAGACGCTATGCTTATAGCCCTCCACGCCATATAATATAGTCCTCCACGTCATGTACTATAGTCTTCCACGCCATGCAGATGACTAAAGTACAAGGCGTGGAGGGCTATAAGCATAGCGCCTGCTCCTATGTACTTTTCGCCATGTATTATGGCGTGTGGCGCTATATTTTATCACAATCCCGGAATCGAATATGTACATGGCGCCAGACGTCTATAAACTATGGCGTCTGGCGCTATGTGTTTTTTCAGTGATACTCTTTATAAGGTGGTGTGTCTGATACGTGAGGACGGTTATAAAGCAACCAGGATTTGGTAACATATGATTTATGTTTTGGATCGTTGTCTTGGTAAAAAAAACTAAATATCTACATACTGAAATTATACTGAATTTGTGACTATTTGAATCTATGTTTAATATTTGAAATTTCCTTTAAAGTTTTCTTTTCCACCCGAAGCTGCAAAATCAGGTTTATCATTTCCAACGATGTCTCCATGTTGCTAAGTAAGTATTTGGTGTATTTTTTAGGCCTTATTTATGTCTATGGAACTAGAATTTGAGATCGAGGATCATTTTGAAGCAATTTCATTAATAATAATAATTGTATTTATATTTTCAATTCGTTACATATTTTGATTAAATCAAGATATTCTTGTCATAATATATCTTAAAGTTAGCGACTTTACTATATTGACTCTTCTAGATTTGCTAACATTTTATTTCATTACATATAATTTATTTACTTATACACTATAGTACACTTTTCTACAAACTAACTAATTACCTACAAACTAACTTAAGCTACCAAAGTAAATTTTATTCCTATCTAACTACTAATAGGCTACATCATAATTAGACCTAAGCATAACCTATGTCTTACTTTATCGCTTATGATTCTTCGGGAGACCAGCATAACGGAACAACATGTCCGTGAACCGCCGATGTCCTGCTATTTCTGCCAGACGTTGAAATGGCTTACTAGATATCTCTAATCAAACCGTTTCTACAATCGTCTGTCTTTGTATAAAATTTTGTAGCAATCTTATTTACATTTAGTGAAAAAGTGAATAGTTTGCCTAGTGCTTAGTGCAATTGGATGGACCTGGTTTGTATTTAGATTACTGAATTTGTTTTAACATTTTCACCGCTAATTTCTCTCTGTCAGTGGCTCATTTCGAAGTTAATGCTCTTCAACATGCTAAGTACAGGCTTTCGATCGCGTGGAGCTAAGATTGTAAATCTTTCTAGTCCCTCTACATAGATCAAACTCGTTAAAAAAGCATCTTAAGTAAGTACAGTGGCTACTGTTGTAAATATTGCGCATTAGATCTCTTTTTGTCGAGTCTGATTCTTGGTATGAGGCAAAAAAGTTTTGAGTGGTTGACATTTGGAGCAGGCTGACATTAGAAGCAATCACCCTAGACGATTATTTTATTAAACTTTGATTTTAATTCCATGAATGGCACATGGAACCAAATATTAGCGCATAAGACCCTGTCCAAGCATCAATGCTATGGCACTATTTATAGCAAGTTCCAAAGGGTGAAAGTATTGTTTGCAACTTCCAGAATTGTTCTCCGCTCTACATAACGCTACCTGGGTGGAAGCATGCAAGAATTCTTGAAGTTCAATCCTTCTGTTTAAAATGGAATTAAAATACCAAAATGTGCAATCCAACGCATTAGTAATCTTACATCAGAAAGATTAACATGATGACAAAAACTCAATGTATCTGCATCTTAAGTTTCAATATTCGACAAATTCTGCGAAATACAATCTCATCCTAGATTACCTATTTTAAATCTTCCACGTTAGAAGCGGAGGTGTTCGAACAAATCGATCTGTGCTTCTTCACGGGTAGTCTCTATACCCCAGTAACTCAAAGGTGGCCGAAGGAATCTCTCCTGATCCGCATACGGAACTTAAGTCACTCGTGAACAGTATTGTGTAATTGGCGACAGGATTTTACTTACAGACAGACGGCCATGAAAATGCGCTAATTTGGGAAATTGGACGCAGAGGTGGCTTTAAAGGTGCGATTGGTCGCCCAAAATCCTACAAAACTATCTATGTTCATGTGCCTGTTTCGTGGCTCCAGTTTCATGCGTTCTTATCGTTTTTTTCCTTGGGTTTGCAATATAATGAGCTGTTTTTTCCGTTCAAAAATAAATAAGATATTTAGAATTATTTAAAAATTTTAAATTATTGTAACTTTTTTTTTGAAATCTGAACCATTTTAATTATGCTATGCCTAATTTTCCTTAAAAAGTAATAATATAATTACAGTCCACTTACTCAAGAATACAGACAAGGAGATTCATCGACAAATTTTCAAACCATTCGTTAAAAAAAATACAGAAGTACCAAAAATATCATTTTTCGGGAAACGTCATCCATGTTGGAAATAGAATTTGATGTCATTTTTGAGAGTTTGTCATTTGAAACCAAATATTTTAATATACATCAATTTTTTGCATCAAAACATGCTCCTGTGTAAGAAGTAAGGCGAAAAGAAAGTTGGAAAGTTACAGGAGCTAACTAAACTTTATGTTCCTTTCGTATTCAAATTTCTTTTTACATATTAGCTCATATTGTCATTATGTGGAATGGCTTAAAATGTTCACAACAACTCAATGTATAATAAACCGTTACAATCTGAAAATTTAGTAATTTTCAAATTTTTGCGATTAGCCGTCTCCTTAATGAGCGTTTTAAGCATCCGAAGGATATAGTCAGGTATGTATGCTATGTAAGCCTCCTGACGAATCGAAAAATTAAGTAAGCATTAAAGTAATATATACACAAGTTAGTCTCAATTATTGTATAGCCTGGGTAACGGTAAATTAAAAAATAATAACAAATGTAAATTCACTAAATGCTAATAAATTTTGTAATATTTAGCCTCAACAGTGCGTAATGAGTAATATTAAGCATCAACGTTGATTAGCAGTGAGAAAACAGCCAGTAGCTTAAAATAATAAGCCCGGTAAATTTAGATTTTTTAGCTATGTGTGTACAATTCAATATAAAAATACTATTTTATATACATAAATACTAATTTTCGAAATAAATTCTTAATTATAAATATAACTTACAACACAGCCATGTTTCATCAATTGCATTTTTGTTTGTTTTATATTATCATATCTGAGAGGGAATTTTATTGCAATTAACTTTCGTAAATAAAAATTTCGCCATTAGACCGAATGATTTCATTTAAGATTTTAAAATAGTTAAATACTTTGCTATTTTAGCTTTTTTGGCATACCAAAATTGAATAATGTTTACTGGTTGCGGTATTGGTATATTAATGGCACAATCAAATTGAATTAAACTGTTTCTTAATAACTTTATTTATTTGCATAAAAGTTAAATTTTAAAGATCGAGAAGACAAAAGGATATTATGACACGGAAAAATAAAAAATAAATAATTGCCTCGAAGATTTTTCTTTATGTGCTGTAGTCTTGAGATCTGTTCAAAACAACGGCAAACTGCGAGTTTCAAATGTTAGTTAAATTTATATGTTGAAATATTGTGACTAATTGATATTTTGAAACAGTTTCAATATGAAGCTGAGTCTATTTATTGATTTTCTCTCAGATTAAAATAATGCAAATTATTAAAACAATAAATTGTAATATATTGTGCATAATCTTTGTAATATAAAAAGCTAATATTTTCTGAGAAAAAATAAATTAACTGAAATAATGGTAATTAAACTTTGTGTTTAATTCAAGTGATACCTTTTCTAATAGGCATAAATTACAAACCATACTGCTGTTAAAGACAATTCTGTGACATTAATTTTGAATATTGTTCGAAAAAACATATTAAATAGACTTACATAAGAAGAGCGAAGAATTAAGATGTCTGAAAAGCGTATCTAGTAACGAAAGTAACTGTTGACTGAATTGTTTGCGCACAAACAAAATTGCATTTTTTGGATTGAGGGAAATTCAAATAGACTCATGGGACTCAGTCGCATCTACTAAAATAGACTGCTCGGTATTGCTTTCATGAACAACCTTATCGGAAAAAAATTGTTGATTATTATCCCTAAGCGTTTGAAAAAGTGGCCCAAAATCGGACTGACAAAACACGTGTAATCAAAAAAGCTAACGAGGCAATATGCTTGAAATCATTTAGCACATGAAATATGATCATAATCAGGAAAAATTTTATTCGTAGGTTTTTTCTGTCATCAGTATTTAAAAAAAATAGCATGATCCATAAAGAATATTATTCAAAGTTACTGCTTTATTTCAGACAGTGAAACTCTGACATATTTCTATTTCAAACTGTTTTATGGGTGTAAATTAGTTTCTTTGTCAGTAGATACAGTTCTGAAATTTGGAGATAAAGTCGGAATCTTGCGACGAGGGATCTCTTAGCTCACCAATTACAAAGAGTTGTCGCTTAGAAGAAAGATATCATTCTGGTGCGGCCTCTTTTAGAATAGTACGGAATGCAGCTTTTGAGCTACAAAGTGATATTAGAATCTGTTCAGAAACAGTTTTTACTTTTTGCTTTGAAAAATCTCTACGATCCAGAATAATTTCAAAATCACAAATTCAAACTGATCCATCTAAATTTAATGTTTCTCACTAAAATCACTTTCAAAAATATTTAATCGAAGGCCCTATCAGCGTCCAAAACCCACTTAACTCTCATCAAAACTAGCCTAAATTAAAATATAATAAAGTAAAGTAACTGCTATAGCATTTGTGATGCATATTGTTTTTTTTTTGTGTTCAGATGTGGGACAATTTGTATTTTGTAGATATAATGAATTGTTAATGTTTTGGCCTATTGTTTATGTAACTAATATCTTTTTTATGCTTTACTTTTACCTTACACTTTATTTGCGTAGACTTTGTCTGAGTGGAATGAAATCAACCATTCTTCGTCGTTATTCAATGTTGTTGGGTTTTTACATATTAAGCTGAATGAAATTCAGATTTAGGACCAGGCTCAATATGTTTTTAACAGTGGCAAAATACGAGGGATTAAATCTAGTGCTGTATTTAAAATTACAGCAGAAAGCATCTAAATAAATTAGTCAAATGAATAAATTTTGTATTTTGAATTGAATTTGTCTTTATTTTTCTTTTGATCACACATTTCTTAGCCAATGTGAAGAATAACTGGCTAATGGAATATCACGCGGATCTGTTTTATTAAAGTTTTTATTTGATTTCGCAATTTTGCTTTTAAAAAATTTTTTATTAAAAACCGCACTTAAGATATGATCCAATATTAAGATTACATTACAAATATGTTTTTCAAATATTCTTTCTACTAAGTCTAATGCTAGTTATATCTGAACAATATATACTTAAATAGAATTGTTTTTTTGAGATGATTAAAAATTGAAATTTAACTAAGTGGTTTCTCATCAGACATCAGCTCATAGTGCATACCTGACTGATGTGACCACTTGTACACAATATATACTTATTAATTATACTTAAAACTTAGAACGGCGCTTACATCTGTCTACCTCGGTTTGTTTGATAGTGTCCACCGTTGAACAATGTAAACATGACTACAACTCATTTCGATAAAATTTGTGTCCAAGTGCGCTAATAAGCTAATCGTTGTGACCAGAACAACCGATAGAAATCTGAATAAATAAATGAAAATAAGTAAAACTGAAAAACGAATAAGACAATTACATTAGAATAATCTAATATGTTGCACATAAGTGGTTTAAGTGAACTAAACTTGCTGAATGTAAGAAAAGCTGTAGAAATAAAAGACACACAACTGTAATCTGTGTTAGAATGGCTGAAAAGTTTAAAGAGTTAATTATGATGCCATGGGTTTGATTATTAGAATAAATGCTCCTAATATCGGCCTGCTTCAAAAGTCGCGCACCAATATAATTTGGAAATTTTTAACCGTATGTGTGCGCTAGGAGCCTAAAATAAGATTGAGAAAATTCGAAATTTTTTGAATTGCGGTAACTTTTGACGGGAATATTCGAATATTATGAAACTTACAGGACCTATGAAGTTACTAATTTGTCGACTTCGTAGTTTCAAAGAGTAGCTTGATTTTGATGCGAAGCAGTTGTGGTGTACTCTTAAGATAGGCAACAGATAATGAATATAGGTAACAAGTGTTTGACTTTCTTAAATTTTGAAATTCATACCCTGAACACCTTTCCACCCTATGATTTTCAATGCATTGTTTAGATCAAAGCGGTGCATGGCCTTCAAAACAGGTAGGAGCACGTGTGGTAGAATATGCATTCAAAATCTGCACGATTCTTCTACAGTTCATCGAACATTAGTGTCTTTAGTTGAATAGTATAATATTTTGTATTTAATATTTAGCCAACAGTTATAGTTTATCAACCCTTTCTACATTATATCAAATACACTGCAGGTACTTAGTTATGCTATCCAATTTTGCTATAAGTAGGTAATATTTGACTAGTTCAGATAGCTCCATGCAAATGTTTGCAGTCGCATGCATCTTAGTTCATATTATATGTGTATCGTATATTCATGCTAACACTTTTGAGAATTGATGGCATGAAAATTACAGTTTCATATCTTTTGTCAATTAAAAACGTAAATAAAGTCAATCACTGATTCTTTGCATCAACTTTAATTTTATTTAAGCTTGAGCCAATTTTCTCATTATCCATATGTTTCCCGTTGTTTACATACAACGGAATGATTAACTATAATATTCGTTTTATTTGCAGGTATATTTTTTAATGTTCAATATTGGTTTTTTTATTTATCTTTAAACTTTTGAATAAGTTTTCAATTAATTTAAAGCTGCTTTTTTCGTATACATTTAAACCTTAACTTTTCCCCGTTAAAAGCAACTCGAAAATTCTTCCTTACACTCAAAAAAGCTTCTATCCACTTTTTTCTCGTATCCAAAGTTGTTAGAATTTAACTTTCCAGAAGACGTATCTCTATCGTGGCTGCCAATAGGTCCTTGTATAATAACCAGCTAAAAATAAAATAGAATAGAAGTTATATGTTTGGTACGGTATTGATAAATCTGAAAAATGCTAATCTACTGAATATTACGATTCAAGGCTCTTATCGTCAACGTATGAACAGAACTAGGCCAAATTAGTTTTACGCTCTGTTGAATAAGTTGCTTGGGTTGGCTCTATCATCGTTTCAATGCTCAGGCATCATGATTTGAGTCAATATTCATCATGTCTAT